>BMAO01033279.1:0-120058 GCA_019973975.1 Trichonephila clavata | reverse complement strand
TGTAAAAATTGCAGTTTCATATCGGTATTTTGTACTTCTAAAAAGTTAGACAAATGAATGAACTCAATACTCGTTTTGTTTATGGCTTAAGATTGATTGGTAGAGGTATCTCAGCAGGAAGAAAACTTTGTGCTGTTTTGAATCTACCTCCCTTTCTCTCAAAGCTTGCATTCCACCAACAAGAAGAAAAAACTCCTCCGTGCTGCTACTTCCATTGGAGAAAAAATAATGAATGACGCAGAAAAAGGTATTAGGCAATTAAAAAAATCTATACATGATACTGTAAATTGTGGTGTTTCGGTGGATGGTATCTGCAGCGTCGTGGTTTTTCTTCGCTAAATGGTTGTGTTAGTGCAATATCTGTCGATACTGGGAAAATTGTTGACTTTGAAACTTTATCTCAGTTTTGTAGAAAATGCAATTCAAAGACGGAGCAACAAAATGTGAAATTGCGGTGTAATCATATAAAGGATTTTCATCCAGTATGGAACCGGTTGGGGCTTATCGCATTTTTGAGAGGTCGGAAGATCATACAATGTTACGATACACTGACTATTATGGGGTGGAGATTCCAAAGCTTTTGATGCCGTAAAGAACATTTACGGGAAAAATTCTGTTACGAAGCTAGAATGTATTGGGCATATTCAAAAAAGAATTGGAACAAGGCTTCGAAAATTGAAAAGCAGAAATAAAGGACTCGGGGGGAAAGGTAAATTGACTGATGGTTTAATTAATAAGCTACAGAATTACTATGGAATTGCTATTCAAAGCAATATTGGGAACTTGGACAAAATGCAGTCTGCTGTTATTGCTGCCTTCTTTCATTGTTGCTCATCAAAACATCAGCCAAAACATGGACAGTGCCCTGTCGGAGCTGAAAGTTGGTGTAAATTTCAACGGGCTAAAGCTTCTAATATTGTGTATCAGGATAAATCCTTGGGACTGCCACAAAATATTGTTAACACGATAAAGCCAGTTTATATGGATTTGTGTGACAGAAATCTTTTAAAGAAATGTTTACACGGCAAAACTCAAAATCCGAACGAAAGTTTTAATGCAATTTTGTGGCAGATATTACCAAAAGAAGTTTTCGTTGAGCATCAAACATTGCGTTTAGGAGCTTATATTGCTGTTGTGCAGTTTAATAATGACTTCCAGGGATTAATTTCCATATTAAATGAAATGGGTATTGTTTCAGGCTATTATACTGTACGGGGACAAAAAACCTTCGATAATGAGAGTATTGCGGATTCAAAACGTCACTCACTGCCAACAGCAAAAACCTGCAGAAGAAAACTTAGGGCCATTCGAAAAAAAAAAATATAAAAATTGAGGAAGAAGAAGGAATAACATATAAAACTGGAGAATTTTAAGTTGTTTTTTTAATATTTACTTTATGTAACTTATAAGTATATTTTTTAAATGTGTTTTTTGAAGAATGAAATTTTCACGATAATTTTTGCACGAAAACTGGGATATCTCCAAAACAATTATATAAAATTCAATGAAGTTTGCAACATTTATGTTATAAGCCCTTGAGAGTGTAGCAAACCGCAGGTTTTAAGATACTTACATTTAATCACATTTTATAGTCCTTTTTAGCTTAGAATATAGAGTAATTTTAACGAAAAATCATTAACGTGAAGTTCTAATGCTTATTAAATATTTATTTTTGAAAATATTTTTTAACCTGCGGTTTGCGACACTTCAGGTGGATCAATAAATATATCAATGCAATTAAAATTACATTATGTCCAATATATATTTTTTACGCTGTTTTTCCTGAAATTGAAATTTTTTTAAAAATTGTATCAAAATAATTTTTTTTTCAAAAACAAAGGTGATGCATTATTTATTTCATAATTAACTCTTTAAGCCTATTTATGTTCTTTAAAACAATAAAATTCTTCTGATAATCAATTTTTGAAAAATTGGTCTTCGAACCTAGTCGGGTGCCTTAAACGTGTATACAAAATTTCAGCTCAATTTGTTGAAGATATCAGCTTCAAAATTGAGTTGCAAGATTCCACCCAAACAAATTACATACATACATAAATACATTGCAAGTTAAATAAAAGCTTGTAATAAAAAGAAGAAATAGGAGGGGAAAAAAACTATAAATTGCCATTAGAGATAGTTTCTAAATTTAATGATTTATGTAGCAATTTTTAAAAGTATATAACATTAAACAAATTAAATATTTCTTGTTCGGTTTAAACAAAAACGAAATTAGGTATACTAAAGATATCCTCAAAAAGAATGATTTTCAAGACTGGGGGCATACCTTACATATTATTAAGGATATTGTTAATTTTCTCATTCATAAATTCAATATTGAAGATAAAGATTTAGTAAATAGTTCTACTGAGTATTATACCATGTTAACATGAATAAATCATATAGTAACACTGTAACTGCCACTTACGTCGTTACTTGGGCTAAGCCAAATGTAATTAACAAAATCTCGGGTAAATTATTATATTTAATGACATAAAATATCACAGTTACAAAGGATAGACACTTAGACAATACAAGACAAACATCTAGAGAAAATGAAAAAGTTAAGAAAATTAGTTAAGTTTACATAGTCCAGGATTTTACAGCAAAATGGGGAATGCATGCTTCTTCAGATCCAAATTCTCTCTGACGGTACTGCAGTGTTTCGTACGGTCACACTTCCGGTCCCCCATACTGTAATGGCGGCCCCTACATTTCAGTCTTGGAACTGACTCTCCCTCTGGTTCCGTTGACGTCTCGGCTCGGAAACAGGAGGTAATCTTTTTTTTGGGGGGGGGCGTCCTCTTTCCTTAGAAGAGCCACAAATCCAGTGTTTCTTTCTATTTCAGGCTCTTGGTAGTCCTTTAAGGCAGAAATATGACAAGTTCCAAGGACTTGGTCAGGGTTGGCTGGGCCGGCAATCTCATATGTTACTGGTGATCTCAAGGTGAGAATGAGGTAAGGACCTTCTCTCTTGGGCATGAATTTCCTACTCCTGTTGTTACGACTTATGGATTACTTTGTCACCAGGTTTGCAATATTTTCTTTTTCTTTGTCGATCGAAGTTTTCCTTTTGACAATCCTGTTTCTGCTCAACTCCATCTTTTACATCCAAGATGGAATTGGCAAACCTTTTTTGAGGTATGGGGGTGATTTCAGGTACAAAGTTATCATTATCAATAACTTGTCGAATATCATGCCTGATATCGTCTGACGTTCTCAGCTATCTTCCAAATTGTAAGTAGGCAGCCGTGTGCCCGGTGGTGTCGCACACTGAAGTATTTATTGCGAAACGAATTAGAGGTAACTTATCCTCCCAAGCCGAATGCTCTTCTCCTACCAGAATTGCTAATCTAGGCTTCAGGTCACGATTTTTACGTTCCGATGGGTTCGCTTGCGGATGATAGACGGGGATAAGGTCTTGCGTGATCTCTAGCAAGTTACAAGTTAGCTGCATGATAGCACTTATGAACTGTGACCCATTGTCACTTATTAGTCTTCGCGAAAGACCAGATCGTAAGAATACTTCTTTGATTAGTATTTTGGTATGGTTTTCAGCAGCGGTTTCAGCAAGAGCAAAGAGTTCTACCCATTTGGTGCTTGTATCTTCAACAATAAAGATCCACTTCTTGCCAGTGGGAGTTTCCAGAAAAAGCCCAAAGAGATCTATGGCCAGCGTCTCGAACCTTTGTGCGTAGGCGGGTGTTCTCAAGTGTCCTGCAGGTTTTTGGTTTGTTGATTTAAAGCAATTGCATTCAGGACAAGTTTTGATGTAATCTGAGATGAACTTTTTCATATCTCGAAAAAATATCTGGTTTCAATCTTCTTGCAAGTGTTCTCTACACCATAATGACTGGCTGTCGGGGCATCGTGGTATTCTTGAAGGATTCTTTCCCGTTGTTGTGTAGGAACTACAAGTTGAGCTTCTTCTTCTTCACTCTCAGGTGAATACCTATATAAGATACCCTGGTTCAATAAGTATTCACGACCGGTGTAGTTGGCAAAGTTTTCATCTTTGCCCATGTTATCAAATTAGTCAATAATTTTCTTCAATTCTTCGTACTCCAGCTGTCCCTTTCGAATATCACTGGACTTCCTGGATGCATATCAACAGTGATAGCACACACATCAGAGGCTGTGCTTCAATGTACGATGATCTTGACAGCATGTCAGCTACTACATCAGCCTTTCCTAGGGTATAATCAATCTTCAGGTTGAAGGATTGAATTTTTAAGGCCCATCTTGCAAGACGGCTAGAAGGTGACTTTATACTTAGTAGCCATTTGAGAGGTTGATGATCTGACGCGAGCAAGAATTGCTGATTTTCTACGAAGCCTCTAAACTTCTCTAAAGCCAAGGCTTCTCGCTCGGTTGTGAGTAGTTTCGTTCTGCTGGATCGTCAGACGACTGCATATTCGATGACATGTGCGTCAGAGCCACTTCCTTGGAAAGAGAGAAGAGAGAGAGAGAGAGAGAGAGAGAGAGAACTGCTCTTATGCCATAATTACTTGCGTCGGTGCGGATGGTGAAAGGTTTTGATCCATCAGCTTCTTCGGTATAGAAGAAGTCATCAAGCGCATCTTCTACGTCTCAAAGGATTTGTGTTGCTCAGGACCCCAGTGCCACTGCACTTTCTTCTTAGTCGCGCTACTAAGCGGGCGTGCTATGTCATCAAGTAAGGGCATATCGACGAAACGAAGAGCAGGTTTTTAGTAAAGATTAGACTTTTCACATTTGAAGGGACTGGAATTTTTTGAATAGCAGAGATCTTCTTTGGTCAGCTTCAATTCCATCCTTCGTTATCCAGAATCCCATATATTTCACACGGTCACAGGCAAAGCGATATTATATCGGTTTGCATGAAGTTTAAAGATAGAGAGTCTTCAAAAACTTTTTCGAGATCTTCCAGATGTTGTCAAATGTTTTTAAAAGGACGATGATGTCATCAAGATAAGAAAGTGTGAAAACATCTTTCAAGCCACTTCGATACTTGTCAATTAATCTTTGAAAGGTGCCGGAGCATTCCGTAGGCCGAAGGCATACATAAATAGCGGTAAGTTCCAAAAGGACAAATGAAAGCAGTATTGTCCTGGTCAACATCAGCAATCTTTACTTGATGGTAGCCTGATTACAAATCAATTGTGGACATGTAGAGGTCGGTGTTGCTTGATTCAATAGATCATCCATTCGTGGTAAGGGGTGTAGGTATCCACTTTCGTAACAGAGTTCAGATTCCTGTAGTCGACACAGAGACGTACTTCCCATTTGGTTTAGGAACATGTACCACAGGTGCGGCGTAGGGAGACTCGCATTTTTCAATTATACTTTGCCTCGGCAGTTCTTCGATCTGTTCCTTCAAAATCTCTTCTTCATAAGATTCATCCTGTAGAGAGACGTTTATATTGGGGGGGGGGGTCACCCGGGTCAATACGGTGTTCGATATACTGTGTGGCTTTCCCCTTGTGGAAGCATGCCTCATTTTGTCCAGGAGTATATTGAGTTTTCTTGCCTGTTCTCGAGATATATATATAGTCTCGAGTTCTCTCTAAACTCTCTAAAGCTCACACTACCGCCAAGGCTTCTCGCTCGGATGTAGAGTATAGTTTCGTTCTGCTGGGTTGTGGTCAGAATCAGTAGCCAGAGTAGCCGCCATTGTTGGAGATCACCGCTGCCACACGCCTCGGCATTGATTCAAAAGATTTTGGAGGTGTTCTTGGGGTACAGCAGACCAAGCAGCTTCCGCACGTTGCCAAAGTTGATCTGGTGTGGCAGCTAGGGGTGTAATATGGGTCAATCGTTGAGCAACCATGGACCACATGTTTCTATCGGCGAAAGATCCGAAGAGCGAGCCGGCCAGGGAAGCAATTCAATCTGGTGATTGACGAAGAACCTTTGAAAATACGTGCCATGTGTGTTCGCGCATTATCCTGTTGAAATATGGCTGTGGCCAAGCCCTGAAGGTAAAAAGGACAACTGGCTTTAACACCTCGGACATGTAGCGCTGGCTGTTTAAAGTACCGGCAATGCGTATTAGAAGAGTGCTAGAATGATATCCAATACTCCTCATACCATAATACTCGGTGCAGGACCAGTGTGACGGTGCATAACGCAGCTGTTCAGCATCCTCTCTCCACGGTGTCTCCAGACTCGAATCCGAACATCGTGGTGTGGCAGACAGATGCGTGACTCGTCAAGGAAGACAACTACATTCCATTTCACCACCCACATACTTCTTTCATCGCACCATTGCTGGCGGAGACGTCTGTGGTTCTGCGTCAAAGGTAGACCAAGCAATGCACGTCTTGCGGACAGACCACTCTGGTGTAAACGGCGTCGAATGGTACGCGCAGACACTGAATGATGCGTTACTGACTCAATGTGCTGTGCTATGGTTCGTGATGTGACTGAGAATCTGTCACTGCCATGCGCACAATTTGCGTGTCCTCACGTGAAATGGTGCACTGAGGTGGATGCGATCAACCACGTCGATCGTCGTACCCTCCAGCAACCAACGGTCACATATCGCATTACAGTTGTTTGGTTTCGTCCAACACGACTACCAATTTCCCTGAAAGATAATCCACAATCTCGGTAGGCTACTCTATCCTTCCTCTGTCGAACTTGGATACTTGATCAAAAGCTGATCGCTGTTTTCTACGAGAAATAACTGATCGTTTTTGAAAAAACACAAAGAAAACGCAATTGCCGAACTTGAAATCGGTTGAAATCTCCAAGCCTTAAATAGCGCTTTGAGGTGGCGCCACAGGCGTGCGTGTTGTGTGTCTCTGCTGAAATTCTAATGATTTGCATAATCTCACCTCCGCTAATGCATGTTGTAAATTTCATGTTATTTGCATGCTTCTTTCAGAGTGTGTTGCATTTACGGTGGCCAGCAGTGTAAAAAACAGAAATGTAAATACATTTACAATAACATACAAGGTTTCAAATGCTATATAGTAATACTTTGCAATCAATCATTTGCTTTACAAAATAATTGTTTTATGTTAGGCATAAAAAGAAGAGGGGAAAAAAATTTTATTATAAAAATTGCAATAATTTCTTGATAACAAAACTATGTATGGGTAATATAGAATATATTCTTAATTAGGAAGAAATAAGCACTCAAAAATAATTAACCTTAAATTAGCTTTAATCAGAACAACCGATAGAATGCAAATTTCGTTTTCAAAAGCATTTAGATTAGGAAAACTGACAAATGAATAACCACTTTAAAATTCAGTTTTCTTCTTTTCCTGTTACACACAATATAAAAGAATGATAATAATAATAATAATCGTTCTTATACAGAATAGCAGAGCATGATTATTTAGAATAAACAACACTTATCTGTTAACAAGATTTCTGGATGAAAATTTTCATTCGCAGAAGGCGAATTTTGTTATTGTCAAGATGACAAACATTTCAACCTCTGAGCATGTGAGGGGGGGAGAGAGAGAGAGCTGGGATTGGGCCGACGTTTGGCGTCAATTGTAACTGCGACTTACGCCATTACTTGGGGTAAGCCAAATGTGTAATTAACAAAATCTCGGGGTAAATTATTATATTTAATGACATAAAATATCACAGTTGCAAAGGATAGACACTTAGACAATACAAGAGAAACATATAGAGAAAACAAGTGACAATTAGTCAAGTTTACATAGTCCAGGATTGGACATCGAAATGGAGAACGCACGCTCGTTCAGATCCAAACTCTCTGACGGTACTGCAGTGTTTGATACGGTCACACTTCTGGTCCAAGCCCATACTGTAAGGGCGGCACCTACATTTCAGTCTTGGAACTATACCGTGCGTTACAACACTAATCTTTTAAAAATATTTAATAAGTATGTACATTGCTTACATATCAGTAATATTAAAAATAATAAAAGAATAAAATTAAATATAATTTAAAAAATTTGTGTATATATATATATATATATATATATATATAGCTCAATTTTTAATTACTGTAAGATTAATGATTTTCAAAATAATAATAACATTGTTTGTAATTGTAAAGATTATTCTGATTTTATAACCAATCATCACACACGAGTAACAGATAATTTAAGCATTGTTAAAGATTATAATCTCAAAGAAATAATGTTCATAGGTACTAGTTACAGATAATTGATCTTATTAATAATAATGCTATTAAAAACAAATTTCTTAAGATATTAGTAACTTCATTACAAAATTAGCAATTAAATATAGTTTACCTATTGTAGCTTTCAATGAATTTAAATGCAAAATTTTAAGTAAATTTCTTGACATTAAATATAAAACTAATAGTGATACAATTTACAAAAATATTAAGCATCAAATTTCAGATCTACAAAAGAACTTCATTATCGGTTATTATTAAAGTTCTGAGTCATTATGCAATTATTTGCAAGTGGTTTTATGCTAATATGCTAAATAAAAATTTTCAAAATAATACTGCAAAATATTATTCAATCCACATTAGACAAAATTGATATAACTCTATTATTCTTAAGAATAGTATGGACATGAAAAAATACATGCAAGGTAAGAAAATTATTTCTATTCATACCTATCATTTTGAAGATTTATTTAACTCCACAGATATAGGAGACACGTTTATGATTCTTAAAATAGCCTATAACAAATATTAAGTAAGATAAATATCATTACATTATTCAACTAGTTTTAAATGAAAATTCTATTTATCATAACTCTTATTCTAAGCAAATTAAAGGATTATCTGAAGATGGGCCTACTAGTAACTGTTTAGTCAATACTTATTTGCACTTTTATGAAAATGATAGTATTAGTTACGAATCTCCTTTTTAGATACATAGATGACCTAATTATTTTCAGTAATTTAATAAATTTTGTTCCCAGCTTGAATTATTATCCCTAATATTTGAAGAAATTATTAAAAACTAATTACAATAATGAGTCAGTAAATAATTATAAAATGTTCAATTCAAACAATGGGAGTGAACCTCATAATATAACATAGTATAAACTACTTATTCATTTGAGAAATCCTGCTTATTTCGAACAGATTATTCATTTGATGAAATGGAGAACATTTCTTCCATACAAGGAAGTTTTCCTTCAGAATGGATGGAGTGAATATTCAAGCCCCACTGTTCAGCGGCACGAGGGCTTTGGGGGACTGTTCGCGTCATTTGGAACCATGCTCGCGGACAACACCTCAGTTGGCACCCCCTCTCCTAACTACCACACCACACCACCGGGAGGACGTTTGAACTCTCGACAGATTTGACGTGCATCGCTCCCTACACGGCGGGTCTTCAGTGGTACTAGGATCCAACTCATGACATGCTAGCCACGATCCGATGCCTAGACCACTGGGGTACCGCGGCCATCAGAACTTATGTCAATTCGTACAGTTAGGGTGGTATGAACGCTTTGAAATTGAGATGCCAGTTCAAGCATCATCCTCGTCACCCTCACGTTACTTTAGAAGGCGACGTTAGTAAGTACTCCCTAGAGTTGAGTAAATATTTTGCTTTACAGATGACAATATATTCACATTTAAAATATTTATTTCTTAAACGTCACAATTTTGTGTTCTATATTAATATATTCATATATATTAATACACTTTATTAAAATTCAGAAAGGAACAGAGTAATATATCAAATATGTACAGAGTGATTAAAATTAAAGTTGTGATTTAAAAACGATATAATTTTAAAACTACCTGTCAGAATGATTTGAAACTCTACCAAAATCAATAGTGAGACAACTGAATTTAGTTCAAAGAAAAAAATAGTTCCGAAATCTGCCACTAAGGGGTTCTGCAATTGGCAAACCTTAATGGATTCGTTAAGCACATGGAATGGTATGCGAAAGGGAACAATTGACTTCGTTTGTGACAAATTTCTCAGTGGAAAGACGTGTTTACCGCGAAAACAGTAATAGTGAAAAGAGAAAAATGGAGCTTCCTGAAACAAGCACCGTAAGTATGACAAGTGGACAGTATGGCACAGATTGGCTCTACGTGGACAATATTGCACAGATTGCCTCTAAGTGGACAATATTGCACAGATTGCCTCTATGTGGACAATATTGCACAGATTGCCTCTAAATGGACAATATTGCACAGATTGACTCTAAGTGGACAATATTGCACAGATTGCCAAAATAGTCATCTGGACTCATGGTAGTGTCTGATTTGGCCCCTCATGGATACGACATCATCAAAGTTAGAGTGTTTTGAAATCACAACTATAATCACTCTGTATAATTTTAAAAGTACCCCGATAGAGAGAATTCATTCCATCAGATGTTGAATTTAAAATTAAGGGATATCTTTAAATTTGTTGAAAGAAAAGTACAGTTTTATTTTAAGAATGTAGTTTTGAGAGAAAATTACTTATTTTATATTTAAAATTCTTTCTTCAAGTAATGCATTAAACTGCTACAAGAAAAAAATATATGGTACCTGAGTCACTTACTGAAAAATATTTAAGCTTTATTTCAAATCCTGATGTTAATAGAATTAACTTTTTAACAATCAAATTTTGATATTAAAAAATATTTTTTGAAAAAAAAATTCATAAGAACATGACGATTTCTAGAATATCTTAACTTAAAGCAGACATTTTTTACGCTATGTGAAGGAGAAAAAAGGAGTATTTATTCTATGAAACCACCTCCGATATGTGTTATTTGGCAATAATTACAAATATTTACATTAATTTCCATAAATTAATGATAATTCAGAATCACACAGAAATTGAACTCTAAAATAAAAATTTCACCTGTAGAATTATCACACACATCTTGAAGAAGAATATGCAAATTAAAGGAAACCACCAGATGGAGCGGATAGTACGTCACAATGATGACAGTGTAAGAGAGGGGTATATCAGGAATGGTGGCAAAGTAGTAAAATTGTTCACAAGCACTTTAAAAGCCTTTCAGTGCAATAACCGCATATTTATGACACAAAGGAAGCATTTGGATGATTTTTTACGTGGTAGAATTATCAAACGACTGGAATGGGGACGTACCCAGCTGGAAGTATCCGAGGAACTTGGAATCGCCTAGAGTGTCATCTCCAGGCTTTGGCAACGATTCCAAGATGATGGTAATGTGAGTAGATGTTACAGCACAGGTCGCCCCCGAGTTACAACGCCGAATGAGGACCGGTATTTGGCAGTTACTGCCAAAAGAAACAGACGGAGCACAGCATCAGACCTATCTCGTCAGCTCTCATCATCTACCGGTACGACAGTTTCAAGGCAGACGTGTACAGACGCTTAAGGCACATTGGTCTATATGCTCGTAGGCCTGTCAGATGTGTTCCCCTTACCGCAACTCACAGATGCTCTTAATATCCTATCAGGGATTCCCCCCATTCATATTATTATTCGCTCTCTCTACTTTAAGTTCCAAATTTGGAACAACAGGAACGATCTCCTTCCAGGTCTTATCCCAGCTTCGAAGTTGGACTCTTATATTTCACTTCATCAGGTGCCTCCGGATTTTCTTTCCTTCCCTATCAATACTTTCGAGGGCCCATCTGAGTGGGAAGTGTACACTGACGGTTCCAAAATCGGTTCCGAGGTTGGTTTCGCCGTGTGTATTTTTTATCGGGGCTTTCCCTTTAAAACGTATCTTTTTAAAATTCAAAATTTCAATTCTGTTTTTCAGGCAGAGTTCTCTGCCATCGGCCTCTCTGTCTGTTGGGCAGTTCATCATAATACTAAAATTCACATTTATACTGATAGTTTCTCCTCTATTCTCTTTCTTAATAATCTTACAAATAAATCTAGCTATCTCAATTCTATTAAACTTAAATTGTTTCAGTTCCGGAACTATTACAATCTTTACTGGGTCAAAGCTCATAACAATAACATCTATAATGATTACGCCGATTTTTGTGCAAAAAAGGCTGTTTATGATGGTGAAGTGTTTTCGGTCCCTGCTCCTCGCTCCTATCTCTCTTGTTCCTTAAATAAATTTGTCCTAGAGTCTTGGACCTCCTATTGGAATGATTGCAATACGGGGCTTAGGGTCAAACGCTTTTTTAAAAATCCTAACTTTAACATTCCTCCAATTTCTAAATATCTGGTCCATTTTCTAACTAATCATGGCCCTTTCCCCGCTTACTTGCACAGGTTCAATCTTCTTTCCTCTCCAAATTGCATTTGTGGGTCGCCCGGGGACGCCGACCATTACGTTTTCCACTGTCCCTTCACTGCCGATCATCATCTTGTTAATCCCAATCCAAATGCTCTTTCCCCTTGGGTTAACTCTGTTACTAATAATCGCACTATCCACAATAAATTAATTTCTTGCTTTGTGATTTCAAATTCCATTTGTGATAGGCTATCTTAAGCCCTCCTTTTTTCTGTTTCTTGGCCTTCCTCTTGCTATTCCTTTTAATTTTTTTTCTTTTTCTTTCAAAAAATTAATTTGGTTTTCTCCCGACCATTTGCTGGATCTCGTCATTTGGCCAATGTCTCCCTCCCCTCCCTCTTTCTTCTTTTTTGAATGACTGGTTTGCATTCCCTCTCTGTTGTTTTCATTGCCTTGGGGTGCAAAGCTTTTGGAGAGGGGAGGTCATTGGATATGGTGCCTCCCCTTTGGCACCCCCCCTGCGTCTTTTGGGACGTCTTCCAGGATCCCACTCTGCTGCCGCTCCTGAACCGGCCATTACTGCTCTTTCCAAAATATAACAAAACAAAAAAATGTCTGGACCACCGCTATCTTTTTCATCCCCTTTCTCGAACTCCCTTTCAGGAGGGGTTTCCCCGCTTCTCTTATTACTTTTTTCATGTCTTTCCTGTCTCATTAGTTAGACAGCGTCGATGTTTGTGTTTTGTGTTTGTGTGTTTTTTGTTTTTTTTTGTATTTGCAATGTTATACAAAATTGTAAAGCTTTCCATCTGTATTCCCCCCCCTTTTCTCAAGAATTTTGTGGGGAGGGTCCCTCCTTCGGGACCACTTTGTACACTTTTTTGTTTTCTTTAATAAAGTTACATCTCGGAGGGTCGATTCACAGCTCGAAACCCCTTGGGTGGGCTTGATTCTCCCGAGTAAGTAAAGTAAAGTAAAGATCAGATTGATAATTTGGTACTCAGCATGCGTAGGCGTTGTAAGGAATGTATTGCATCGTCCGGGAGACATACTCCGTATTAATCATCATACTAATCAGGTTATACTGTTTTTTGTAAATAGGTTCTTTTTTGAAATTTCCTCCAGGGAGTGAATTTTTATTAATTATGTCAAATATATATATATATAGCATTTTTTTTGCTCTTTACCTTTTGTTTAATATACTTTACAAATAAGTCAAATTTGTTTTGCATAAATCTCTTTCTTTACTTGAACTTCATTATCCTTAATTTATGGACATGAGTGTAGTATAAAGAATATCTCTTTCATAACGGTAGAAGCATGTTTTTGTGGTTTTATTTAGTTTGCAAGATTTATATTTCCTAGCTCTCTTGATCTTATTTAAGTCAAAAAAATATAACATTATATTACAAAAGAGTATTGGATGAGAAATGGTTTGACCAAATGCTTATTAAAATGTTTCTTTTTGCAGAAAAATAAATGACAGCATTTATTTCACAATGTTACACTGCAAATATAGGAAAATAGATTCTCCCTTTATTGTAAACAAATTTCATGTAACATTCCACATACAGGACACTTATTCCACTCACACACAAATATTACACTTCCACTTATAAAATACTTATTTAAAATGAATTAATATACAGAGTTATATTTAATTGATTTATCTTTCATTACTGGAGAAAGAAACTATTCTATGGAAAAGTCATTTTGATGAACAGTTAAAAAACTGTAGTCAAGGAAAAAAGAGGAAAATAAATGAAAGTGTGATAACAACTTTCAATTCCGGATTCCAATCAGAATTGAGGAGGATGGAATTCACTGCAGAGGTAGATGGAAGTATGCAAATATGTTAGGTAACAGCCAATCGTGCTTTCATGTCAAGAAATATGCAAAAAGGGCAGTCTTATAAGAAGCCAGCTTTATGAAGGGTTACAGAAGTTGATTGTAAGTGCTGATAGAAAGTGTTTAAAACTTTCGCACAATTTATTTTAAAGACATACGTGTTTCTATGACTTCCAGAAAACAAATGGAAGATTCTGAGTGCTGGCATGCTGGTGGGGAGCATTGAAGCAGGACATTCGATCACAGATATTACTCTTTTCTTCGGCGTTCATCATTCTGCAATTTCACGTTTATGGAAACAATTCCAAACCACACAGACAGTTGTCCGAAGGCCCGTAGGCGGTCACCCAAGGGTTACAACCCTCGCGGAACATCAATATATTGCTTATGTAGCCAAGCGGAATCGCAGAGGGAACCTCCACACGTGCGACATCTATGGTTACAGCGTCCATTGGTAAGGCTATATCTGCAGCTGCTGTACGCCAAAGATTACATATGAATGGACTGTATGCTCAGGTGCCTCGAGTTTGTGTTCCTCTATCCATCCATTCAAGAGGGGCATGATTAAAGTGGTGCCGGGAATATGGCAATTGGACTGTGTCTGACTGGGGCAATGTCATGTTTACTGATGAGTGAAGATTTGCTCTGGAGCCTGATGGTGTGGGAAAGGATTTCATTAGGATACCGCACCGACCTGCACATCTTTAAACGGGGTTCTGTGACGGCTGTCCGGTATCGAGATGAAATCCTAGAACCCATTGTGAGTTTGTACGCTGCAGCAGTTGGCCCTTCTTTTATTTTAATGGACGATAACGCACGTCCCCATAGAGCTGACATCGTCGATGACTACCTGGAGAGTATAGGGATTGCGCATATGGCGTGGTCAGCATATTCGCGCGACCTTAATCCCATTGAAAATCTTAAAAATGCTCTCGGCCGTGTTGCATCTTCACGTTTTCCACCTCCAACCACTCTTATTGAGCTGGAAATTGCTCTACAAGAAGAATGGCGATTGCTTAATTCAGCGGTGGTTGACCACCTAATTGAAAGCATGGTCAGATGGTGTACACTTTGCATATAGATGAGGGGGATCACATACCCTATTAATGTCCTTTTTTCATTTTATGCGGTTTATTTTCTCTTTATACATAATTCTGTATAACACTGGTGACTATACATAAAGTCTCCAGTGTGACATTATCTGATAACTTACAAAAATTTAATATTGTTTCATTTCTGTACATAATAATTGATTTTGTTTTATGTATAAATATATATGTTACTTTTACTGCCAAATGTTGTATCAATCCAAGCGGTATTTGTTGATTTCTTTGCATTTGAAATCTTTGTGCTTAACTTTTGGAAGGGAGTGTGTATAATTAACATCGGGGGAGAGGCATGAAACCAATTTTTGCTCTCTACTCAAATACTTTCATTTGAAATATCTTAGAGCACAGTGTGATAAAAGTTTTTATTTATTTAATTTTTAGTTTTGAACTGTAAATGTTGTTACACGATTCAAGATTTCAAATATAAATTTTTATTAAAGCTTATATATAGGGCAATTTAATTTTAAAATTTAATGTTATCATGTATGCTCTGAATTTCTTCAATTTCACTTACTGCCTGAATGATCTTTAGACTTCTCAACTCCTAAAAATTGAAGTAACTCTAGATCATGATAAGTATCTCTAGATGCATGTATATTGCATTCAAATTCTCCTGATTTTTCATCGCAGTATGCACATACAAGTTAATTTTCTTAAAAGGAATTCTGGGAGATCATTCCTCCCTCTTAATCTCATCTTCAAAATTGATCTCAGATCGTATCTAAAAGTAAAACTAGAGGAAGTCGTTAAGGCTGAATATTCATCTAAAGTTATAAAAAATGGGATCAAAACTTGGAATGTATTTTCAGATATTAAAATTATGTTTTGATTTTGAACACGTAGAGAAAACAACATGTTTGAGAATTCTTCCATTTATATAGTGTAATCTGAATTTATTTTAATTTTGTGTGATTTAGTTTATATATATATATATATATATTCCATTATATTTCTCTTATATTTAAACATCAAGTAGCTTTTTTAGAATGTTTTTGAATTAAAGTTAAAATAAATACATTTATTGAATTTTTCTTAATTTTAAGAGCATAGGGTGTGATATAATAGTTATTTGCTGCAATGAAAACATGATTATTTCTTTTTTTATTAATCTGAAGGAAATGTTTCATTATTAAGTCCCTTTCTTTAACATTAGGCAAATATCGCCTAAGCAAAAGCCCCCTAGCAAAACAAAAAAAAGAGGGACATTAAGGTAAAAAATGCCATGAGTCATTCATAGTCCTTCAAAAATAAGTTTTAGAAGATATTAGTGTTTTGTTGTTCTGAAAGCATATTTTCTTTTTCTGTAGTATATTAAATAGAAACACCATGAGTATAAAAAGTATTTGGAAAATATATACAAATATTAAACCTTTTTTAAGTAATGCTTCATTTAAGAGTCTTATACTTTCGGTTTACATCAAAGATAAACGGTTTTGATGCTAAGCTTTTATCTAAACTTATATATGCTTCAAGACAAATAAAACCAAATAATCATTGGCAATAATCAAATGAAAGAAACTGTGACTATTCTTCTAGTATAGTTGTTTAATAAAATAATGCATGTTATACTTAATCCGTACGAGGTTCACTCTTATTTTTGGAAAGATTTAATTCGGTTAAATCTATAATACATTTTCCAGAAAGTCCCCCTTCCTTTTTCGAAATAGATTAAGTAAGTATGATTGTAATTGAAGTGACTTGCATCTCTAAGTTTTGTATATATTGCTGCTTTCTGCAAAAGTTGAGAGGATTAGAAAGATCTTTAAATTTTGAATTAATTTCCATCATTTATCCCCTACTTTTCTTTAGCTTTTATTCAAATGCAGGTTTCTCTTTGTTCCATTTCTCAAGAAGTGAATTATTCTTATAACTTTTTAAATCAAAATAGTTTTGAATTCTTAGTTAATCTCGTGAAACTCTTTGAAATATGGGAGTGAATATTAACGTCACACTGTTTAGCTACACGAGAGCTTTGGGCGACAGACCTCGTCATTTTGAATCATGGTCAAGTGACGAGAGTGACACCTCCTGGCACCACCTCTCCTAACTACCACACACTCCACTGATGTTCTCGAGGGGTCTTACAAAGTAAGTCAGGATCAATAGCATATCCATATCAAGCTTCCAATCCCTTTTTACGATCATGAATCACTTTCTTTTGTAGGCAGTTTTTTAATTCGGAAGGAACTGGGCCATAATTCTGATCCAAATGACTGGGAAATTCCTGTTTTTTCTTCTAACCGAACATCATCTCCATTTTTTGAGACCAGAAGTGCAATTTTAACCATTTACTTAAAAATGCATTCTTTTTTTTTAAATATTTACATTTGTATATGACATACAACTGTGTGACGGATTTATACGGTTTTTCACTAATCTCTTCTTTTTCTCTTTAAAGAGAATTATTTATTTCAACCAACCTTCATCGAGAAGCCGAACGTGATTTATGCAAATAAGGAATATAATATAAATTCGGTTTTCGTGAGTTTAAGAGAGCTATGTAAGAGGAAGTGAGAAGTCAAGTTAAGTAAAGTGAAGAGAATGAGAGGTCGACACGTAGTTGTTGACAAGTTAAACGAGGTTGATACGTTTGATGTGCGCAAAGAGAAGTGGAATTGAAGATTGAAAAGCAGTAAAATTAAATATTACGGAGTATGGAGTCATCGTCAATTTATCCAGTTAAAGATAAAGCCTGAAATTCGCCGTGAAGGAACGGAAGCATTAAAACATCAGGTACTGTGATTTTGATTAAGTAAATTCTGATTATTAGTGTGAGGCGTAGTTGTAAATGTGCACGTTTAAGCTATCTTAGATTCAGTTGAAATTCTGTTATATTATCTCCGTATTTATATCTCACCTCTGCACGCCTTGTTTATATACCTTAATTAGAATTGTGTTGTGTCTGTTCTTAAATACTGAAAAGGATCAATAAATCAGTTTGAATTGGAATAATGTCTTTAAATCATTTAGTTCCTCCTACACATCTAGCCGGGTTTTCAGATAGACAGGAAGGTAGGAATGCGAGGGGTGGCTATAGGTCACCAGAACTGGACAAAACTTAATTTCACAAAGAAGCGATGATCTATATTTATTCAATTACAAAACCTAATGAATGCACTTCGTTTTGATATCAATGTTGTAAATTATTGTATTAAAAATAGCCCATTTTAATTTTATTTACTGCTAAAATGCTTTTCCTCCTGTTGATTTATTAAGTGGTTGTCTTACAGTATATATTTTTTCCAATTTAAATTTGTGATTAATCTTTTTTTTATTATTATTATTTTTACACTGTTCTTTTTATACATATAGTTAACGTTATACAATGTATACTTCCCTTCCTGTAATTAAAAATAATGATTACAAAATGCTCATTTTTCAAGTTATGTGCATTGTTATTGGACTCTCTTCTGTTACTTTAACGCACTAAATTATTATAAATTAAATACAATAGTAGCTGAATATTTAAGTATTTTATACTCTTTGAGAATTTCTCTACCCCTTACCTTAGGAACATATTTATACGTATTTTAGCTCCTTTTAATGCCCTTTATTTTCTCATGATTGGGAATATTTTGTATCACAAAATTACCTTCTGTAATATACGAGTGAAGCAACTGCAGCCACACGTGTAGAATACCTATAAAACACACAAGTAAAACAATGCTACACACAAACTGTTTCTCCTCCAAAATAAATATCATTTTCCCTTTAAAGGTGAGTTATGCTCCTCGTACATAAAATGCATTCGCTATGAAAAGAACAATCTTGGAATCAAATACATCTGCATCGATTTAATTTCCACTGATATTGTTTTCCATCCACATCAACTACGTTTTTACAACATTTTCCAGTCTTCCATTCTATTGCCCTGGAGGAAAAACAGAACTCCAATAACTCGATTTGGGAGACTGCGGCCACATTTTATTTTCTAGTCTGAAATAGTGATCGTATACAAATAAAAATTTATGGATATATAAGGCATTTGAGGAACAAAGTTTGTTGTTCCATGGCAGGGACCTAAATCTCAGCTGTTGAACGTACGATCTTGTATGGCCCAAACTCTTATTCTTATCAAAAAAATAATTAGAATTTCTATAAATTGTTAAAGGTTCTCGATTCATTATTAGAACCAGTATCGGCTTGAAAAAATATTTTTCTTAGACATTTTTTACCCTGAATAAGATTATTGGTATGCAAAATAATGTGCTTTAATTTTACTCTTAAGCCTTTGATTTATCGTAAATATATTATAGTTATGTGTTATAAGTGCAATGGTGTCCAAAATTAAGGTTTCACAAGTAAGATATTTAATCAAAAATTTTTGGTTAAATACATAAAAATTTAGTACACAAGTACCTTGTGCTGAAAAATAAGAAATAGTAACAAAAGAAGTTGAACAGGAATTTAATTTAGGCTGACATGCAATTCAGAGCAAAGTTAGTCAAAATTGGATAGATCCTAACTCTGTATAGCTCATCTAAAAAGAAGTGTGAACATCTTGCACAGCCATGCAAAACCTTGTATATCCTGTACAAGCATCACAACGTGCTCTCCTGCGATTCATGAGACTATTGTCCAAAGATTGTTGCAGTTATTCCCCTTCTTCCAAAAGAGAAGATTTTAACGTAAAAAGCCCTTGGATGGGTTTGTTTATGTACAATTGTTCTTAGAGCATTCCCCAATTGCTCTATGGGACTGAGTTCTGAACATCTCGCAGACCACATTATATAACGAACACCTTCTCTTCTTGCATATAATAGTAGATAAGTGCAGCTATGGGTTATCGAGCGTTATCGTTCATAAAAACGAATTGAGGCTCCTCAGCTTCTCGAAAAAGACACACGTAATATTTGCAAATTTCATCCTTTTAGTGCTCTGCTGCGCTGTATCAGCAAAGAGAATATTGAGTAGTGTTTGGGTATCCACACAAGAATCCAGTGCCACAAAAGTGAGGAATTGTTTGATATTTGCAGGATGCTTCCCAGGTTGTCTACAGACGAAAGCTCGACGAGTGTCGCCTTGTGTGTTCGTCACTGAAGAAAACACGATGCCAATTTTGTTCTACCAAAGAGTGGTGTTAATGGTTACTAGACAGACTCATGTAGTTACGTAAGGAGAACACAAGCAACTGACTTCCAGGCATAAATTTTCTGACAACTAGTCGTCCATATACGATTTGTTTCGATGTCCAGACACAGCAACGAGGTCTTGAGACTGCTGAAAAGCACTCACTCCACCCCCATAGAAATCCTCCACAAGTCTCTTGGGTTACCTTATACTAAACTTCTTGATCCTACTCGATACTTTAAAACATTTCCATAATCTTTCAAACGAATTACATGACACTAGCAGCCAATGAGCGACTTCCAAATGGGAGCTTTCAGCCTACCAATGACATCACAGTTTATCACTGAATCCATTCCACTTGTAACTTTAATTTTTGTCATCAGTGTATAAAAAGAAAATTAAATTTATATGATATTTTAAGAAACAAAAAGAAATATTTCTTAGTATTTTATTTCAATTAATAATTTAGTTATATACTGAAAATATTCAATTATGTGTCAAAAGAATTAAGAACAAATATTCTTTAAACATTTCAAAAATATATTTAAAATTCCTGATTGACTGATCTTAGAGAAAAAAAATATTACATCGTATGACACAAACAACTTTCTATATAATAATTATTGGCGAAATTAATTAAAGTAAAAAAGGTGTGATAAATGATCAAATTATGACTAATTATCAACTAAATTATAGTTGGCGATGGTAATCGGCTTTGTTGTTCAGATATATTCGATGGTTTGCTCCTGTTGCTGCGTGCCGCACTAAAAGTATGGTGATAAATAAATAGATGGAAAAACTGAGAAGAATATTACAACGGAATTTTATGTTTATTTAGATATGAAGACAGAGAGAGAATACAAATACCGATATTTTAATGTGCCTAATTTAAAAACAATTTAGAAATAAAATTGCTATTTGAGTAGATGATAAAATCAAAGTTGAAAATGACCACAAAATTATTTTAAAATATACTGTGTGTAAAGGCTTAAATAAGCCATCAAATAGCTGAACCACAGATTGGAAAAAGTCATCTACACTAGCAGAAACTCAGATATCACTACTCACTGTGGTACATACTGTTTAAGAAGTCTGTATGCTGGAAAATCAAATACTCTTATCTGATAGAAATACAAATTATAAAATGTATCTGATATTGTAGTGGTGCGCATGCATTATATTTGGAACCTAATTATTTTTCTATATGCTTACGGTGTAACTTTACATATACTGTAATTCACAGGAAAGTAAAAGATAGATGACTTAGTTGCAATAACCTTATCCAAATTTTAAATTCCTAAGTGATGAAATAATCATCATTCTTGTCCTAATAAATGAGAATGCGTATTCCTTGTCTCACACCATAAACTTCTCAGTTTCTCTTAAAAAACGCTATCTAGCTATTTAGATAGTAGCATACTTATAGGATCTAAATTCCAGTTAAAAAAAACATGATTATATCTCCTCCCTGTTTAGTCATAAGCACGAAAAAAAAAAGAATTTACAGCTTACGAAGGAAGGAGCTACAAATGAGCTACAGCTTATGAAGGAGCTACAAATACTTTTAAAATTCTCTCAAATCCAAAAAAATTTCTTTAGCTTTAACTTCACATTACAAAAAAAATTATACTTTATTCTATTTCTTTCAATTATTTACTGTTGCCAATTTCCGATCCGTGTATTAATATACATCACCCTTAACTACCTATTGTATATGTAAATTCTCTTCCCGTTCTTATGCTCAGAATAAAGTGAGGTTTAATGCTTTTTCAATTTTTCTTGAATACTCTCATCAGTTTATTTAGCGATTTAAATATATATTCCTACTCTTTCTGAAATATGCATAATATTTAATTCAAATTGGCATGTATAATATTTCTTTCATATTATTTCCTTAATTCGCTTTCCAGATTTCCATTTCTGGAACAGAAATTGAATTCTATTTCTGCAGGAAGCTCTGCTGCCGACTGTGTCGTTGATATCTTAAATCCTCTTACCTTGATCACTGAAAGGCATTTTTCTAATCATAAACTGAGATATTCATCTCATGTGCTCTTACTAACAATGAGAATTTATATATATATGACATTAGACACAAAATGTTCAACATTCTTAGTAGTTTTATAATTGTTTTTCCACAGTTTTCATCTGACTCTACCTTGAATTAGTTTATATACATTTAAATTTAAAATGAACTCCAAGGTACATATCAAACAAGTAATTCAATAACAGAACGAAATTGCATATTAAAGAAAAGTCAAAATGTGATGTATTTTGGCTTAATATACAAGAAGAAAATTATCATTTTTGTGTGTGACTTTATCACTATTTCCTTCACCTTTCACTTTTTTGTAAGATAAATCCTTACTCTCTCTCTCTCAGTCACTAAGCTTATAATTAATTTCTCAATCAAATAAAGCAAATTATTATCGAAATATTTTTTTTACTTAATTTTTTATATGCTATAGATTTTTAAAGGAAAATTGATAACTATTGTTTTACTAGCTAATGTAATCATAAAACAACAAAGAAATCACCTTAACACACACCAGTCTATGTGATGTTATATATATATATATACACATATATATATATGGTGTGTATATGTATATATGTGTATAAGATGTTTGTATATATATATATATGCATATATATATATATATATATATATATATATTAAGTTTCAAACCAAGAGCAAGGTAGCACATGCTAATGATTAACAGCACATTACAGCTGCGAATGACAAGTGCCAAGAACGCCCCTTAGAAGCAGTAGAAAATAGAAGAATGCCTTGGGCAAGGAGACGGATCTGAAGCTAGCTAGCGTCCAACGCCGGAATACCGTTCCTCGAAATTGTTACTCGCGATGGTCAAAATGAGTTCAATGATGTGCAAATATTTATTTAAGGGCTCAGAATGGCCGAGACATACGTTTAACCGAAATAGTAGACACCTTAATTATTCTGTGTGGAACTGCATTAGATATTTTAAGTTGATTCATCGTGCTTGTAATTAAATAAATGGATATATGAAGAATAAAATGTCAAATTATTATTTAAACTTTAAACAGCTCATAATAGTTTTATTGATAAAATATATCTAAATATCACACATATGTCAGCTTTTAAAAAAAAGTCCAGTTTATATTTTATCCATTTTTTACCAATTGTTAGTAAAATTTTACTTCTTACAAGGGGAGGAAACGACTAAAGGAATTCATTTTGGGACGTGACTTGGTACAATAGTAGTACTCCGTTAGGGTGTTCAACCATCAATGTATTAGCGCCGAATGGCTAGTCAATTCGGAAAAATACACTTCCAAATTCGTGCTTTCGATTGCACAGTTGTCAAAGCGCCGGCTTTCTAACCAGATGGATAGAGTTCGAATCACCAGATAAACATTCTTTCTTACAATTCATTTAATTATTTTTAAAAATAAATTAATTTACTTATTAAATATTAAATGATATTTTATGTACTTGTTTTGTATTTTATAAAGTAAAATAATTACTGTAATTATATAAATATTAATATTATATTATATAAATATATATATTTTATATGTTAAAAAATAATATTTATAATAAATATATAAAAATATTAAATGATATTTTATATAAAAATTAGTTATAAAAATGTGAAATGCAATATATTATGAATAAATATTATATAGTATAACATAATCTATAAAATATATCATTATTACTATTAAATTAATTATTTTTATTAATATTGTAAAAATAATATATGTATTTCTTATATATTAATTTAATTATTTTATAATTATATAAAATATTTAAAAAGTCATTTTTAAATAAATTTATTTAATTTTAAAAAATAATTAAATAAATTTTTTAAAAAGTTGATCATGTGACTCGAAACCTATCCGCAAATTAAATAATTTTTTTATAAAAAAGGACTTATTAAATATTTTATACAATTATAAAATAATTAAATAAATTATATATCAAAAAGACATATACTATTTTCACTATATTAATTATAAAATAATTAATTTAATAATAATAATATATTTTGTAGATTATGTTGTATATATTTTATTTATGATATATTGTATTTCAAATTCTAAAACTATTTGTAAGTAATATTTATATAAAATATCATTTTATATTTATTATATATTTTATTATAAATATTATTTATTAATATAAAAGTAATTTTGTAAAATGTAATAGAAATATTTATATAATTACATTAATTATTTTCCTTAATAAAATCCAAAATAATTACATAAAATATCATTTAATATTTAATAAATAACACCCTAATGGAGTACTACTATTATACCATGCCTCGTCCCAAAATGAATTTCCTTTGTCGTGTCCTCCCCTTGTTAGTAAAACAAAAGATATCATATTAATAATAATTTTTTTTATTTTCATTTTTGTATGACAAACACATATGAAAATTAAAATTTTTTTTTAAAAATTATTAGCAGGGAGAGTGGGTACCCCCTGTTTACCCAACGGTAGCCCAACCAAACTGTGAAACTGTAATTTTCAAAAATTGTGTAATTCTAAATTCAACATTTTATACAACCCATTTTCACTTTCTATAACTTATGAATAAATATATTTATTACAGCATCACGAAAAACTTATTTATATGGATAAATATTTTGCTTTCTACTTTTAATACATCATTATGAATAACATCTTATCAGCAGATTTCAATAATTATATATTTATGCTTTATTACACTGCTTATTTTTGCTACTTCAGTTTACTTCACTTTTTAAAATTTTCATATTGATTTTCTTTTGTTTTTCTCACTTTTCTCTTTAATTTTACAATAAAATTCCTAATTTTTGCCCAAAAATTCAAGGTAAAAAGGTGCCTTGGCATGTTTAACTCTAAAGTTCAGCCCCATGTCTAAACATACTAGTTGAAATGTAGGATTTAATTTTCGATTTGCTTTTTCCATTCTAGGATTTGATATAGTTCTGAAATGATGGGATTTCTAATTTGTTTCTTTAAATTAAAATTGTATACTGATAGGCTTTCTACACAGCTAAATATAATATTATGCATGTTTGTGTGTACACGTGCGTAGTATGTGCAATAATTACAAAGGAAAATGAGAAACTGACATAGCGAATCAATAAGCAGGATGGCAAGTAAGACATCAGGAGTTAAGCGCGGTACAGAACGAGTGTCGAGAATCACACTTCTAGGGTGTGTCAACTCAACGTTTCTTTTAAATGATCCCACGACTTACATCGATTTAATCCATGCCAAATCACTACAGTGTATGTTGAAAAGACAATCTTGCGGGCGACCACTAGATGACTTGATCAGATGTTGAATTATTAGGAAGATTATAATGTGGCAGACTACGGAACTTGTTGAATACCTCTTAGCCTCGTTTCATGTGTTGGAGAGTATTTTAAACATCAGGAACGGCTATCCAATGGCTCAGCAAGTATACACTGAATAACCGATAGATTATATTGTAAAGGCCAGGTGACTTCACATTGGTGGTTTATTTTACAGGTGCGCAATTCAGCAAACCTAGATAGAAAAACTCTATCAAAGATAGTCGCTACAAAACGTTGAAATGACCCATGTTGTATAGGAATCCGACCAGACAGTATGTGATAGCTTTTGGTTCTCTCTTGCATCTGAACCCTCTTGTGTACCTGTAAACCCGCCTAGAGGTGTGGGAGAAACAGAATAATCCACAGACATGTTTTTCAATCTAATCAATTTATTAATTCTAATTATTAATCAGACACAATACACTTATATATATATTATATATATATATATATATATATATAATTAAGGTGGATAATATATAGTAAAGTGCGGAGGTGAGATTCTATAACACGGGGATGCTACTACAGACCCTCAACTGAATCTAAGACAGCTTAAATACGCTCAAATATAACTACGTCGCACACTAATAAACTACTTTCTACTTAATCAAACGCACAGTACCTGAACTTTTTATGCATCGTATTCTACACTGGAAACTTGCAGGTGCTCTCTTCGACTTGCTCAATGTCGTTGGCTCCACGCTCTGTAATTTTTAACTAACTCCACTCCTTTTCAATCTTCTACTAACAACTAACTCGCGGACTTTATGTTATCTCCTACTTGCACACTCCAACGTATCAGCTTCAGCGTGCCAACTCCAACGTGTCAACAACTACGTGTCCACGAACTCACGCAAACAGAATTTATATAATATACCTCATTTACATAATCACGTTTCCTTACTCGATGAAAGTTGGTTGAAATAAATATTTTCCTTAAAGATTCATGAAGGGATTAGTAGAACCGCGTATAGATTATTCACAAGTACATAAAAGGTACCTTAATTAGATAACAGAATTTTATACCTATATTTGTTCTCTTTTCGCTTTCCAAGGTAATGTTATTTCATATATTTACAAGTAATCGTTTCTATAAAACAACAGTCGGAAGAGACATACGTCTCAGTTAATGTTCTGTAGCTAAATCTGTTATGATCTCAAACTCACAGCGGGCTTTCTCGAGTCATGTCTTCAATTCCTGTTGTTGCTGGAGACTTACCCTATAGATGCACATTTGATCTGTAGAGGCTTAAAGCAATCATGTTAGTATGGTGTGGAAGTTTAGAGAGTGGAGTGTCAGCTCAGTTGTCGTCCTTGTCAAGTGACCAAGATTTAAAATTACAAGGTCTGACCTCAATAGTCCTAGTGCAGCTTCAAAATGTGACATTAATAAATAATCAATCAACAAAGCTGAGCTGGACCAATGTTCAACTTCAGACACATTAATTTTGAAATTTATCCAAATAATTTGGTATATTCTGTATGAATATATAATTTTTATATATATATATATATATGCTACTGATATCACAAGAGGGTAAAAACGCATCAGATTTACATACGAAACTTTCAGCAGCTCTAGAGATATACTGCGTTTTATTAAGGCAACTTAGAAACCCTTTAAGCCGTTTAAAAATTGTGAGTAAGATGGATTATATTTAGAGATTATACTTTTATGTAGGGTGTCAAAAATAATAAATTAACTGTAGTCCATTATTTTTTGTGACCATAATTAAGTCAGAGTTATTTTAAGCAATCAAATATTTCTCTTTCCTTAGATGTTTGTGTTAAAGTAAACTTCCCCATACGTTAAAGATTCATTCACATTTCTGTTTGTAGTTTTCATATAGAAAGCATATGTTATATGAAATGAATCCCTATAGATTACAAATTAAAAATTGTACTTTTTTTTCTATTTCTATAAGAGTACATCTTATCTGTCATAAGAAAAGAAAGAAATATGCATTTTACAATGAATATTGTTTTAATTTTAATCTGCATTTTATATCCAAAACATGTTTAGTTATGAACTGTTAACTTTAGTGATATTGAACTGTTTTTAAAGTTAGTGATATTTTCGCATTTTATCGTTCAGTATAAACTAAAGGAGATGAACGTAATGTAACGTAATCTCATATGTTTCGTTAAATAAATTAATATCCAAAATTAAGGTCACACAAACATATTTTTTAACTGTAAATTGTCTCCAGTAAAACTGATAGAATATGTATTTCATGTGCTTTGAAGAACGGGGGGGGGGGGTATATAATATATAAACCTTCAGTTTAAGAAAAGAAGTTGTCCAGTGTTAGTTCGAACCACTGGATTGAGAACAACTGAACATATGGGATTTTTACCGTGCACTTTTGGGAATATTGAAGCTATTTGGCATGCGGACAACGGTTCCTCAGCATCCTCGTGACCTTGCTGCTGAGTCTGGAAAATCAATTTCCAAGCAAACAGTCTACAGAAGTCTTCCAAGGACTAGCGTTTTCAGTGCGTGTCGAGATTCACCCAACAAAGTGATTCTCGTACAGTCTTCATTTGGAAAGTATGTGAAGCTCGCTTTTATCCCTCATACGTAACAAAAATCGACAGATTTGGCGGTAAAAGAATCCTTGTGTGGAGCGGTATAATGTTGAGCAGCCATATGGATCGACCGTTGAAGTCTCTGGATCTCAATCTTATTGAACATCTTTCAGTGGGTCTAGGAAGAGCCATTTCTCAGCATAATCCCTCACAGGACACCTCCGGGGTTAAAAGTCGTGTTTTAGGAAAAGTGGACTCTGCTGCCACAAACATTTATTGACACCTTCTTAAACATTATAACTCGTTGTTGAACTTGTGTACCGGTTCATGGTGGTCACATTCCATATTAGACTTTTCCCAACTTAAATGCATTACATCTGATTCTTGATTTGCACTTTTTGATATGCCCTGTATCTTAATTCAAAATTAAAATTGTTTCCATATTTTTATATTGTTTTATTCTTTCTCATATTGAAATACGTCTCTGTTTCAAATTTCGTGGCAACACAGTAAATAGTTCACCACTTCTTACAGATTGCATGCTTGTGACCTTTATTTTGGACGGTATTTTTGATCTTAGTTAAAATTAATTACACAGGATACATATAGAAATCTTTTTAACCTGAAACTAGTTGCGAACGAAGAGAAACATAGCTATGCACTTGAAAGAACGGATTAGTAAGGTGATTACAATTGACCTAATGCGAACAACAGAAATGCCTACTGTGAGATGAAATTTGGAAGATAGGCATTGCAAATCGAAAATGAAAGAGATAGAGCAAAGTTTTCTATTAGACAGTCTTAGAGCATCAATTAATTAAAACAACCCGACATGTTCTTCATTCAGATAATATGAATGGTTGCCTGTACCCACAAATTACCGGAATCAATGTACTGCATCTTGTATAAGAATATTAAATTAATATCCATATATATAAATAAATAGGCACAATTTATCACATAAAGTATGTACTTACATCAATACAGTTTGATGACGTCACACATACACTAACAAAAAACGTCAAGGTCAACTGCCACACAAGTAATTACAAGTTTATGCCGAGTATGCTCGAAGAGAATTCTCCATTGTTCACGATACATATTTGTATTCGAGCGATTAATTCTGCATACACTTTCCTCAGCACGGAAAGTGTTACACTATTTCAAGTATCCGTAACACGACCACGTAGATCTTGCAGACTTTCCTGTGGAGCGGACTGAACCTAATATTTCATGTAACTTCACAAGAAAAAAGCAAACGGAGAGAGGTCCGGAAATCTTAAAGGAAATTCAACACTGCCACCACATCTAACAATTTGTTATCCAAAACAATCTTTGAGAACGCTTGCACTCCAGCTTTCTGGTTAGCAAGGGCTTTCTGGTGTACAGGGTGGCCATAATTATACTGAAAGTGTTCAAGTGGTGCTAGAGAAAAATCCACTGGGAATATTGCTGTGAAATTTGGTATCTACACGTTTCAGAACATGCGCAAATGAAGTATGCAAAGAAAAAACGCCATTTTCACCCGATAGATGGCGCTGAACCGTATTTCAACGCTCATCAGTGGCATATACAACATCCAAACCCGGTACACAGATCATAATGACATTCTATGAGGCACATAAACAATATAACATCACTTACAGTTTATCAAAATTCCATACAATTCATTTCAGTAATTAAATTTTTAGTGTCATGTTGTCGTGCCCCAGTTCTTTATCTTGGACTTAGTTCCCATTGCCCGACGCACCTGGTGTATAGGAGGAAACATATCACCAACAAAAGCCATAACAGAAATTCTTTATTGAAGACAGACAAACACAATTCACAAGCACAAGTTCAATTTATAAGTGGAAACCTTGGAGTAATTCTCTAATACCTAGATTAATCCTGATACTCAAATCTAATATTCCCGTCTAAGTAATCTCAACTATCAGAATTGACAAGAAGACGAACTTTTGCTAACTTCAGGTCGGTGATAAATCTAATTGTTTTGATTCCTTTAATGATTAATCTGGTACTTTACTATATATAATACTATCAAATGCTCGTTCAAGTGATCCGTAGACGATACTTACATGTAATTTGGCAATTCCTCTCTCTCTCTCACTGTAACATTTACGAAATCTAGACCATATATAGTCGAATTAATTAGCATATAACTATCTTGTGTTTTTCCCGAAGAGGTTGTGAAATAGAATAAATGCTGGCCCCAAAGTTACCCAAGAGGATTAGTTTGGAAATTCTCGCGGATAGCCCCTTTACAATGTAATCAAAAAGTATCGTAAATGAAGATCACAAATTAAACAATCCATAAAGACGCTTTGGAATACAATTAAACCAAATTTTATTCATTGAAATTCTGACATAATGTGCTCAATATCTGAACCACCAGATGCAACCACATGCTGAAATCGTAAAACAGCTCGGTCCATCGTCGCATTTAAAATCTCTGCTGTAACACACCTCACGTGAATTGTTATGCTAGATTTCAATTCAGCAGCAGAAGCACATGTCGTTCTCTATAAACCATATCTTTCATATGTCTCCACAGATAAAAAGTGCAAGGATTCAGGTCAGGTGAACGTGAGGGTCAAGCGTTTTGGAAACCTCTGCTTTTGACTCGATCCACACCAAAATTATCAGGTATCAATTTTTGAACAGGTTTAGTGATGTGAGGTGGTACTCCGTCATGCATAAATACCGTGGTTTCTAAGCAATGTTAATGTGGTTGCAATGCTAAAATCAATTGTTTTCTCACACATTGCATCGTTCTTATTACACTACAGCGTTTGAAATCACTTGGAGTTGATGTCTCAAAGAAATATGGGCCCACAAGAAAATCACAAGTCATTCCACACCATACTGTTACATTATCAGAATGGAAGCGTTTTTCATGTTTACCCTATTGGTATTGGTACAAATTCTGTACCATCCGTCACCATCACAAGTTTTTGAAACGGGATGATAAGTTTCCTGAACAAAAATAATTCTGCTGGGCCCTTTTCCGTGGTTTCATGAACTGCCGTTCTTAATGCATATGCGAATTCATTTAGAAACCTGTCCCAGGATTCATGATTATGATTTACAAAAGAAGCAATAATTTTTAATAAATCGCGATTATCTCGTTCCGTTCGATTTGATAGATGTCGATACACTACTGTTTTGACATGCTTTATATCTAATCTATCACTTAAATGTTCAAAAACTTCGGACACAAATGGGGGGGCCGTTATCGCTGATGAATTTGATAGGAGCTCCATATCGCGAAATATAATTTTCGAACAGGGCATTGGTGATTAGAGAGAGGATGCCTATTTCGCATAAAATAACAGTCCTTCGATGATTTTGAAATCCTGGGACCAGATCCCACAGACCCCGGCATTTATTGAATTGTCATCGGGGTTTTGTAAGTAGAGATAAATATGACCCAGCTCGGGGTCCTGCTTTTGTTCAGCTATCATTTGTTCCCTTGACGAAAGTACCAAATCTCTCTAATTACTGCACAAGTTATATTGCGATCCTCAAAACTTTCCACAGGGTTCCGTGACAATAAATCTGCCACAACATTTTGAGCACCTGGCCTATGTTCCCATTCAACATTAAATTCGGCTAGCTTGAGTGACCATCGTATCATACGACTTGATAAATTTTTACCATTAGTGCGTTTTGTTAATGCTGCATGGTCTGTAATTACTTTTACTGGTAACGATCCAAAGTGGGTGCGAAACTAGTTTAAAGCCCAAATCACCGCTAAACATTCGCGTTCGGTTACTGTGTAATTGCGCTCCGCCTTATTAAGTGTGCGGGATACAAATGCTATGTGTCTCTGACTTTGCGTAAGCACAGCTCCAATCCCAATAGAACTCACATCTGTAAAAACCTCAAATTGTACACTAAAATCCGGTAATTTAGGCACAGGTGCTTCCGTAATTGCACGTTTGATCGATTCAAAAGCAGCTTGCGCCTCTTCCGACCAATTAAATTTCCTACCCTTCTTTTTTAAATCATACAGTGGCTTGCAGAGATCTGCGTACCCCTTAAAAAATTTTTGATACCATTAGGTTAACATTTAATTGAGAGATTAGATATAAAACATTTCAAAACAGTAGTGTATGACCTCAATCAAATCGAACGGAACGTGTTAATCGCGATTTATTACAAATGATTGCTTCTTTTGTAAATTATAATCATGAATCCTGGGATAGGTTTCTAAATGAAATCGCACACGTATTAAAAACGGCAGTCAGTGAAACCACGAAAAAGACCCCAGCAGAATTATTTTCGGGCAGGAAACTTATTACCCCATTTAAAAAACTTTTGATGGTGACGGATGGTACAGAATTTGTGGTTCAGAATATTGAAAAGTTGTTTAAGAAGCTAGGCAGAATACAATAAAAAAGCAAGAAAAGTGGACGAATTATTACAATAAAAGGAGACGCGAAATTAACATTAAGGAGGAGGATTTAGTGTTGGTCGAAACTCACCCTATTATTTCAGCCAGTAAAACGGTGGTTGCTAAGTTCTGCCCTAAGTTTGAGGGTCCTTTTAGAGTTGTGAGTGTTAAAAACAATAATGTTGTAATTTGGAAGGCAGGTAGAAGAACTACAGTCAATATAGATCAGGGTCGAATTTACCATCAGAGAAAAAGCGATGAAAGTTTAGTGGAGGTAGATTGTTCAATTAGTAGATGATCCGAGTATCAATCGAGTAGTTTTGAGGATGGTAGATATGGGTTAGATAAGTCACAAGGTTCTAAGAGTAATGAGTCTGGTGGAAGAAAGGAGAGAAATGAAAATGATAGAGTAGGGAATAAAAGTAATCACAGAGAGACAAAAAGGAGCAGACAAGAGCTGACCAAGGGTCGGTGTAAAAGGGCGATATCTAACTCGCTATCCCAGACAACACACAAAATAATGAAAAACCAACACTCCAGAAGATGTAAGAGAATACAAGAGTCGCTTCCATAAGTGTCGAGGAGTAAAAGAGCACATATCCACAGAGAAAGCTACAAACGAAAGCTCCCGTCCTCCATCTCGTCAAATGTGCAGACAAGGAAGAGAAATAAAGTAGAAGATTGCTACAGTAGACAACAGAAAAGGTCAAACTTCAGCAATTCCAAAAACGGCAAAGAAGTCTATGGGAAAGCCAGATCAAGATCACCAATAGGATCATTGCCAGGCCATGAAAGATCTACCCGATCTTGAAGAGATCAAGAAAGATGAGGTCACAACTACAACTTGAGGAGTCGCCGAGACTATAGACCAGACTGCCAGGAGCCAGGAGAGAGTCAACCCAACAGAAGGTCCACGTCATTGGAGGTGCAGATAAGAGACATTAAAGAAAGAAGAGAAGCAAGATATTAGCCAGGTTGTATTATTTCATTTATATTTTTACTGACAGGCAGTCGGTTGAATTTTTACAAGAAGCAAGTCTCGTTTTGTTAATAATGTTGTCTAATGCAAAAGTCTCACTACGTTGAGTTAAATGACCATTTATATATTTAAATATATTCAAAATTGTGGGAAGCATATGTATGTTTACATTTGTTTACCTTAAAGGTTTGGCTAAATGTGCGAGAAAACATTGTATTGTTTGTTTAAATTGAATATTTTAAAAATTGTATATAGTTGTGTATATATAAACATATTGAAGTGTATATTAGTATATATCTGGTTTTTGGGACTCGCGGCGTAGAGAGAGGAAATTAACTATAACACTAACAGGGCTACGCGATTGGAATGGGAGTTTTGTTTTTAGAAACCACATAAAATTTGTAAAGTATTTGACAATTTAAATATGTATGAGTTCAATGTTGTGTGTATAAAGTGTTCAAAATTTTTTTTGTACGTCGACTGATCCAGTTCTCATTTCAAGGTGGCTGACCCTGATGTTTTGAATATTTTGTGTTAAAGGTAATAATTATGTAATTCAAGATATATTTAAAATATCTAAGATTACGGGTTGTGTACGGCCAGGTTTTTCCCTCCAGTGGGAGGTTTTTCCTTGTTCCTGGCACAAATGGGGTACAACCTCATATAATGAATGTAAAAATTAAAATCTGTGAGAGATTAAATTTTGAGCTAGTAGTTTTGAGTGTTTCTTTAGCGTATTGTTCTATAAAAGTTATTGCTAAACTAAAATTTAAGATGTCTAGATAAGTTCAGAATTAAAATTTTCAACGTAATTTATATCGGGCCATTGAGACCCTTTTATAAATCCCGTTTTTTTCTTCTGTAATGGATCTATCCGCGTTAATTTCCAAACTAATCCACTTGGTTATCTTTGGGGCCAGCATTTATCCTATTTCACAGCCTCTCCGGGAAAAACATGATATAGTTATATGCTAATTAATTCGACTATATAAAGTTGTGACGGGTGCTTACGCGTTTCACTAACCTTCTCTCAAATTCTTTTAAGATTGTATTTATTTTAACCAATCCCCGCTGAGATCTAAAACTGTGACTTATGCAAACAAGATAGTTTCGGGTTTAGCGAGTTTGAAAAAGATATAAAAGGGAGAAACGGAATGAAGAGAAGAGGATGACTACGTGTTTTAATAGAGGAGTTAACTACGAGATTGATTAAGAAGGTGATTCTAGGAGATTAGTTTAACTAAGTGAAGTTTGTTAGCTGAAGGAAGATTATTGAAAAAGATTCATTAATTCGGTTCGGACGTAACTGAAGATATCAAGGATTGAAGCCACTCTATAGATCCTTCAAATATTAAAGAATCCTGCCTTAAAAAGATATCAGGTCTGTGATTTTCATAAATTAGATTTAAATGCGTAGTTTGATTGTATGCGTTATTCTCCGTAGTCTCAGTTAGTGTTCCGTCGTTCATAATTGAGTTCTTATCTCACTCCTTTGTAATTTGTTGTTCTTAAGGTTTGATTAATATTTAAGTGTTTATCTATTAAGAAAGATTAATAAATGATATTGATTTATTAATTTAGTAGTTGTTAATTATGAATCCAACATACCCGAATTTAGATAATGTGCAAAGGGGAGTTAATAATCATAGGGGTAGTGAGAGACTACGACACTGGCGCCCAAACGAAATACCGGAATTAAGAGCAGGTGCAGGATTTAGAGTTTTGAAGGAATTATTTTTTTCGGGTAAAGAAAATGTGTCTGAGTTTATTTCTAATATCGATAACAATATAGCCTACTATGAAATACCGGCGAATCTATCATGTGCGTATTTAAAAGGCCATTTAATTGGGAGAGCGTTAGACTGTTTTGAGGTGATAGGGTTCGAGTGTGTAAATGAAGAAGTGACTGTATTTGCAACACTTACAAAGAAATTGTCAGATAGTTTTCCGGTAATACGGAATAAATCAGAGCTAGAAGCTCAGTTTTTTTCATCAAAACACGGAGAGGTCAAGCCCCGTCAGACTTTATTTTTCAGCTATTAAAAATACATAAAACTTTGGATTTGAATTATGATGAGATAAAATTGATCGATCACATAGTAATGCGACTAGAACCCCAAATAATGGATTATTTAGAAGTTCGAAACCCCACAACGAAAGCTCAATTGATAGAGTTGGTAGACCGGTATGAGGAACGTCATAGCTGCAGGGAAAACCAGGGTTCGAGTAGTAATTTTGCTAGACGAAGTTGGGATGTGAGTAGGAATCCTGAGGAAAGAAGGAATAATAGAAATTGGAGAGATACTGGGGTCGGAAATAGTCAAAATGATCAAAGAGGACTAGGCAGGGGTGCGAATAATTTTTCTCGTCGTAATTATCAAAATCAGGGATTCGAGGGAGGAAATCGCTACAATCAGCCAAATCAGAGAAAAGACCGGTATCAGAACCGTAGGATGGTGGTTAGGAAGGGTCCTAATGATGATTCAGCAAAGCAGAATTGGAGGCGTGTTGATTGCAACAGCGAAAGGCAAAGAAATGCCAATTTAAACTTTCAAAGAGATGGTATTGAGTCAAATCCTCCTAATAGAATTAAACTTAATTCATTGCGATTATCACCAGTTGAACTTCCGTATGTGCCGATTCTTTTGCATGATACATTTCTAAAAGCGCTCTGGGATACAGTTGCGGAAAAGTAATTTATTTAAGAAAAAACATACCGATCATATTTTTCATTCTGTCCTATTAAGAAATCGTTAGCTGAAGTAGTTACAGCTCAAGGGTCACAATGCAGAAATTTAGGCACAGTTGAGTTAAGAATTAAAATAAGAGAATTTTCGAAGTTGTGGAAATTTCATGTGATTGGTGAGAACAATATCCATGCATCCTAGGTATTGATTTTATGTCACATGCAAAGATTAGTTTGGACTTTCTGTCAAAATCGTTAATCATTCCTGATTCGCAAACGGAAAAAGTGGCAATTTCGGACGAACCGGTTCAGATAGATTTATCTAACACTAAGTTAAATTCAAAACTAAAACGGGAATTACAGATTTTGTTTAAGGAATTTCATGGGTTGTATTCGCTTAAGCCTGGTCTGACACATGTATTTTGTCATGAAATTGACACGGGTGATAGTCCTCCTGTTTTTTCGAGACCTTATCGCTATGACGAGGTCAAACAGGGTATAATCGACTACCATGTTCAGAAAATGTTAAATGATGGAACAATAGTTCCAACAACATCGCCCTACGCATCTCCAGTTGTTTTATGTCGGAAGAAAAACGGGTTGCCGTTAGATGACCCAGAAGCTTATAGGTTTGCAATAGATTATAGGAAATTAAATGCGATCACGAGATATCCGCGATATCCGCTACCAATAATTGATGATTTGATAACTAATATTCCACACACCGAAATTATGTCATCACTTGATTTACGCAGCGGATACTTTCAGATGGCAGTAGACCCCAAAGATGTTCATAAGACGGCGTTTGTTACAAAAAATGGTACTTTTGCATTTACTCGCATGCCATTTGGCCTTTCAGGGGCAGCTCCAAATTTTCAAAGGGCCATAGAGATGATCCTCAAGCCAGTCCTCGGGCGTTTTGCCCACTGTTATATGGATGACGTGATTATTTCGTCTCCATCTTTTGAAAGCCATGTAGAACACTTACGGGAAGTATTCAGATTGTTGCAGGAGGCTGGTTTAACGTTGAATCGCGAGAAATGTCATTTCGCGAGGGAACAATTACGTTATTTTGGTTTAGTTATTAATAAAGAAGGAGTTAAAACAGATGAGGAGAAGGTAAAAGCAATTATTGAAATTAAAACTCCGAAAACTGCAAAACAAATAGCAAATTTTTAGGAATGACGGGTTGGTATCAAAAGTTTATTAAAAACTACGCAGACATGTGTGAGCCCTTATATAATTTAAAAAGAAAAAACTCGGAATCAGTGCAGGAAACCTTTGATCGTATTAAGAAAGTACTGACAGAAGCTCCAGTGTTACAATTACCAGATTTTTCCCAACCTTTTGAACTCTATACGGATGCGAGCTCCGTGGGGGTAGGAGCAGTATTGACACAGAATAATAGGCCTATGGCGTTTGCCTCGAGAACTTTAAACCGAGCAGAAAGGAATTATAGTGTGACGGAACGTGAATGTTTAGCTGTCATATGGGCATTAAATAAATATCGCACGTATTTCGGATCCTTGCCGGTTAAAGTGATAACAGACCATGCTGCACTTACCAAATTAACGAATGGAAAGAATTTGTCGTCTAGAATGATAAGGTGGACGCTTAAGTTGGCAAATTTTATTGTAGAATGGGAACATCGCCCAGGTACGCAAAATTTAGTGGCTGATATGTTGTCTAGAAACCCGTTAGAAAGTAATAAAGAACCATAGGTGTCTTGTGCGGTGATTAGATCGTTAGTATTATCGTCTAGAGAACAGTTGAGATAGGAACAGAGAAGTGACCCGGAGCTAGGTCACATCATGAAGTATTTGGAAAATCCGGACGATAGTTCCATTAATGAATCAATCTGTAGAAATTGGTCCCGTGACTTTAAAAGCGTTGATGGATTGCTATATTATGCAAAATATACAACCACACTAGGTGAATTAAGGGTATTTATACCTAAAACATTACGTAAAGATGTTATGCGAGAATTCCATGACTCGCCGATGGCAGGCCATTTAGGCAAAAAGAAAACCTACTTAAAATTAAAAGACGCATGTTATTTCCCGTACATGACGAAATACATTTATAAATATGTAGCAACCTGCAACCAATGCCAAAAAGTCAATTATAAAAACGGATTACCAGCTGGTCAATTAATTCCGATAGTGACGAATTTTCCGAATGAAATCGTATCTTTAGATTTGTTAGGCCCATACCCTGCAACTAGTCCAGAACGCTATAGATTTATTTTAGTAATTACAGATAATTTTTCTAAATGAGTTGAAATAGTTCCCTCAAGGAAAGCTTCGGCTAAAGCAATTGCCAATGCATTTTTTGAGAATTATATTGCGCGTTATGGAGCTCCTGTAAAATTAATCACCGATAACGGCCCCCAAACGATATCCGAAGTTTTTGAGCAAGTATGTCGCAGGTTGAACATAAAACACGTTAAAACTGTGGTATATCGTCCACAAGCTAATCAAACAGAAAGAGTTAATCGCACTCTTTTAAAAATGATTTCGAGTTTTGTCGCGGATAATCACACTAACTGGGATCAATTTCTGCAAGAGTTCGGTTATGCTATTAGGACAGCAGTACATGAGACAACGGGTAAAACACCGGCGGAATTATTTTTAGGTCGAAATTTAATCACCCCTTTTGAGAATTTAGTTATGGTAACTGATGGATCAGATTTAGTTTGTAGGAACATAGAAAGGTTGTTTAAGGAGGCTAGAATTCATACAAAGCACCAGCAAGAGAAGTGGGCGAAATATTATAATAAAAAGAGGCGTGAAAATAATGTGAAAGTTGATGATCTAGTATTAGTTCAAACTCACCCGTTAAGTTCGACAAGTAAGAAAATAGTAGGTAAATTTATGCCAAAGTTTGAGGACCCATATAAAGTTCTGAGTGTAAAAAATAATAATAATTTAGTAATATTAAAATTTGGTAAAAGAGTAACGGTTAATGTGGACCAGGTAAGAATTTGCCATCAAAGAGAAGACAGTGTTGCCGAGTCGGAAAGTGACACTAGTAGTGATCATGGTGCAGTGACATCAGTCAGGTCAGATGATGGGCAGTCGAGATTGGTGCAGTCGGAGAGTGATGGGGGTTGTCGTAAAGGATCGAAATCAGGAAATTTAAATGGTAGTAGAGATATAGTTGCGAATAGACGCGATGGAGTGGATGTGAGAAAAAAACGTGGACGGACGGAATCTGCTGTTTCTTCGGGGGGGGGCGTGTATAATTTCAGGGAAAAAAGACCTTTCTGGACTGAAAGAGAGAAAAGAGGAAGGCCAGACTCTTGGAGAGAAAACAAACAAAAGAAGAAGAGACCAGAGACCCAGGTATCACGAGAAAAAAGAAAGATTTCCTCGTCAATGCCCTCTCACCCCTCCAGAAAGCGGTATAGAAAGGTGGAAGAAAATAGTTCTGAAAGAGCAGTTCCAGGACCATCCCACAGATTCAAGTACAACAGACCTCATCAGGAAAGGAGCTGTCCATACAATCTTCGAAGCCGACGTCGAGTGGACAACAGCCAAGTTCCAGTTCTCACAAATGAAAACAACGCCTCAGCAGCAGCATATCAACTTCAACGGACTCGATGGAAGAGGAGACCCAGAAGGTTGGAGCGCAGAGTGGACAACCCTAGGACAAGGTCATCCAGCACAGAGGCCATGGTTGGAGACAAAGCCTATGCAGATTGGATCTAAAGACTAGCCAGGTTGTATAATTCTAATTTGTTTATTTTTTCCTCTGACAGACAGTTCGGAGTATTTTCCATGTGGGCTAGTCTATTTTTTTTTTGTAAAATTAGCGTACAAAAGCGTCACTGAGTTGTGTGCATTTTCATATCGGTTGAAAAAACTTTTGTATATAATTTTTTTCCAAATTGTGGGAAAACATTTGTTGAATTGCAATTGTTTTGCTACACATTAAAGACGAGGCTTTATATGTGAGATTACTTGTATTGTTTGTTGTAATATATTCTATGTAAAAAATGTATATATTTTTGTGGGTAATTATTAAGATGTGTAAGTAGTGTCTGGTTTCTGGGCGCGGCGTAATTAGGAATACTAACAAAAAACATTAAGAGCGCAGCGCGATTGATTGGGAATTTTTGAAAATGAAACCAGATAAAGGTTATTTTGTTATGAAACTATATATATATAATATAATGTATGCCATATTTTATGTCAATAAGGAAGTTGTATAAAAGTTGTGTGCATTTAATGTCATGTTTTAGAAAAAATTGACAAGGTGTCCTTTCAGGGCAGCAGTCCCTGAACATAGTGATGCGATGAAAATGATGTCGTGAGAAGATATTAATGTAAAATTTTATATTTATTAGCACTTAAGTAAAGTGCATGATCAGGGTTTTTTCCTGGAAAGGTTTTCCCCTGATCTTCGCCCGAATGGGATGCACTGTAGGGATTCTATTTATTGTACAAGTTCAATAAATTAGAGTGGAGTAACCCTATTTAGTAGTCATTTCTGTGTGCTAGTTTAATTAAAGTTTCTAACATAGAGAGTTAAAAATTTTCGGCAAGTTCAGTATTTTCAGGCATTATAAAGTTCGTGAGTTAACTTTCTACAAGTTCAGTATTTTTAGGCATTCTAGAGTAGTTAAAATTTTGTGCAGGTTCAGTGTTTTCCAGATGTTAGGTAAATTAAGCGAGTTCTTGCTGGTCGTTTAGACCTTCAATAAGTCACGCTTTTTTTCTCGGAGGGTGGTTGTGACGGATGCTTACGCGTTTCACTAACCTTCTCTCAAATTCTTTTAAATTGTATTTATTTTAACCCCGCTGAGAGCTAAAAGTGTGACTTATGCAAATAAGATAGTTTCGGGTTTAGCGAGTTCGAAAAAGATATAAAAGGGAGAAATGGAATGAAGAGAAGAGGATGACTACGTGTTTTGATAGAGGAGTTAACTACGAGATTGATTAAGAAGGTGATTCTCGGAGATTAGTTTAACTAAGTGAAGTTTGTTAGCTGAAGGAAGATTATTGAAAAAGATTCATTAATTCGGTTCGGAAGTAACTGTAGATATCAAGGATTGAAGCCGCTCTATAGATCCTTCAAATATTAAAGAATCCTGCCTTAAAAAGATATCAGGTCTGTGATTTTCATAAATTAGATTTAAATGCGTAGTTTGATTGTATGCGTTATTCTCCGTAGTTTCAGTTAGTGTTTCGTCGTTCATAATTGAGGTCTTATCTCACTCCACTGTAATTTGTTCTTCTTAAGGTTTGATTAATATTTGTGTGTTTATCTATTAAGAAAGATTAATAAATGATATTGATTTATTAATTTAGTAGTTGTTAATTATGAATCCAACATACCCGAATTTAGATAATGTGCAAAGGGGAGTTAATAATCATAGGGGTAGTGAGAGACTACGACAAAGTCTAGATTTCGTTAATGTTAGAGGGAGAGAGAGAAGGAATTGCCAAACTAAATGTATGTATCGTCTACGGATCACTTCAACGAGCTTTTTGCGTATTTGATAGTATTATAGCAAAGTATTAGATTAATAATTAAAGGAATCAAATTATGTACCGACCTGAGGTTAGCAAGAGTTCGTCTCCTTTTCAATTCTGATAGCTGAGATTACTTAGACGGGAAAATTAGATTTGAATGTTAGATTTGAGTATTAGGGTTGAGTATCAGGATTAATCAAGATATTAGAAAATCACTCCAAGGTTTCCACTTATAGATTGAACTTGTGCTTGTTAATTGTTTGTGTCTGTCTTCAATAAATAATTATTATTATGGCTTTTGTTGGTGATGATATGTTTCCTTCTACACCAGGCACGCCGGGCCATGTGAACCCAGTCCAAGATAGGACCGGTTGGTTGCAAGATAGGTTGCAATATAATATCGATGACTTTCTGAAAAATTTGGCGCTGCCCCCGATAGGCCGAATGGTATGAGCTTAAACGCATAAGTGCCGTTTTTCGTCACAACAGCAGTTTTGGCTACATGTTCGGGGTGTACTGCCAATTGAAAATAGTCGGAGCGCAGATCTAAAGTACTCATTTTTTTCGTGTGAGGAATATTAGTAATTAAATCCTCGATGAGTGGCAAAGGATATCTCGGATACTTAGTTATCGCATTAAGTTTGCGATAATACACCGCAAATCTATGCGCCTCAGGATTGTCCAGGTTTAATCTGTTCTTCTTATGACACAAAACTGCAGGAGATGCGCAAGCCGATTGAATTTGTACGATGATGCCTTCTCGCAACATCTTGTGGATGTGATAATCAATGATACCTTGCTTAACCTTTTCATACCTATACGGTCTGGAGACAACTGGAGGACTATCCCCTGTATCGATTTCATGATATAATACATGAGTAAGTAACGGTTTGTCGGAGAATAGGCCTTTAAAACTACTAAATAACGATTTTAAATCTCTTTTTTGATTTTGTTTTAATTTTGAATTCGAAAAATCAATTTCTACATTCTCCTCAAATATTATTAATTCTTCGATTTGCGAATCCGGAATAGCTAAAGACTTTTCCTTGAAATTCATGGTAATCTTCGCGTTTCGAATAAAATCAACTAATAAAAAGCATGGATATTCGAGTTCCGCAACATGTGAAAATCCCATTTTTTTGTGAATTCTCTAATTCGTATTTCTAATTCTATCGTCCCGACATTTTTGCAACAGGCGCCCTGAGCCGTTATAACTTTTGCATTTGATTTTTTTATTGGTTTATAAGAAAAATATGCCCTATACGTTTCTTCAGAGATGAACGACTTTTCGGCTCCAGCATCCCATAATGCCTTAGTGAAGATGTCGTTCACTAAAATTGGCACACACGGGAGTTCTACAGGGGACATCCTTAAGGCAAAAACCCTTATAGGAGGTTTCTCATCAACATGCGATCGATCTTGATTTCAAACGCTTAAAAAGTTTAAAGTATTATGACTACCCCTATTCCATCGATTATTCGACCCCCGTTCAAAATTATCACTTGGACCCCTATTTGTACATTGATCTCGTCTATCACGACTTTCGAATCCGTGATTATTCCTATCAAAACGGTTCCTGTTCTCGATCCCTTGATTATCATAATTCCTCTGGGGTCTCTTCCCTTAGGAAGTTATATATCCATGTCTCTTATCATTTTGACTTTCGTCTACCCCAGTATCTCTCCAATTTGTATTAGTACGACCTTCGTTAAACCTCCTACTCACATCATAAGCTCGTCTTTCATTATTATTCTTTCTGAAAACCCGGATTGTCTCTTTCCACAAATATCTGTCCTCATACTTTGTAATTATCTGAAGTAACTGCAATTGAATAGTTTGATGATTTCTAATCTCTATATATTCCATCAATTGGGGTTCCAAACGGGCAACAATATGATCGATTAAACTATCTTCCAACAATTTTAATCCCAATCTTTTATGTATTTTGAGGAGGTCATATATAAAATCCGACGGAGCCTGACCGTGACCTTGATACAATGAATAGAACCTGACTCTCAATTCAGTCTTATTCCTAACCACTGGGAAATTTGTTGTCAAAGCCTCTTTCAATTGCGCGAAATCCGTAGCACTCCCTTTCACTATCGAAGATAAAAATACTTCATACCAGTCCAAAGCTCGACCTCGGAGACACCCTTTAAAATAAGCACATGCCAAATTGTTAGGTACCTCGTAAAACTTAACATTACTGCCAATATATTCCAAAAATTCTTCTATGTTTTCTTCTCAGGAGAAACAAATATCAGGCAGAAGCCTAAAATTGGATCCGACGCCCATCTCGGGGTTAAGGGAGAAATGTCCTGAGGACAAACTCGTTGGGTGCCATTTTCGTGCCCCAGTCCTATCTTGGACTGAGTTCACATTGCCCGACGCGCCTGGTGTAGGAGGAAACATATCATCACTAACAAAAGCCATAACTACAATTATTTATTGAAGACAGATTAACACACACAATTTGTAAGCACAAATTCAATTTATAAGTGGAAACCTTGGAGTGATTCTCTAATACCTAGATTAATCCTGATACTCAAATCTAATACTCAAATCTAACATTCAAATCTAATATTCCCTTCTAAGTAATCTCAACTATCAGAATTGACAAGGAGACGAACTCTTGCTAACTTCAGGTCGGTACTAAATCTAATTGTTTTGATTCCTTTAATGATTAATCTGGTACTTTACTATAAAACTATCAAATACTATCAAATGCTCGTTCAAGTGATCCGTAGACGATACTTACATGTAATTTGGCAATTCCTTCTCTCTCTCTCACTGTAACATTTACGAAATCTAGACCATATATAGTCGAATTAATTAGCATATAACTATCTTGTGTTTTTCCCGAAGAGGTTGTGAAATAGAATAAATGCTGGCCCCAAAGTTACCCAAGAGGATTAGTTTGGAAATTCTCGCGGATAGCCCCTTTACAATGTAATCAAAAAGTATCGTAAATGAAGATCACAAATTAAACAATCCATAAAGACGCTTTGGAATACAATTAAACCAAATTTTATTCATTGAAATTCTGACATAATGTGCTCAATATCTGAACCACCAGATGCAACCACATGCTGAAATCGTAAAACAGCTCGGTCCATCGTCGCATTTAAAATCTCTGCTGTAACACACCTCACGTGAATTGTTATGCTAGATTTCAATTCAGCAGCAGAAGCACATGTCGTTCTCTATAAACTATATCTTTCATATGTCTCCACAGATAAAAAGTGCAAGGATTCAGGTCAGGTGAACGTGAGGGTCAAGCGTTTTGGAAACCTCTGCTTTTGACTCGATCCACACCAAAATTATCAGGTATCAATTTTTGAACAGGTTTAGTGATGTGAGGTGGTACTCCGTCCTGCATAAATACCGTGGTTTCTAAGCAATGTTAATGTGGTTGCAATGCTAAAATCAATTGTTTTCTCACATTGCATTGTTCTTATTACACTACAGCGTTTGAAATCACTTGGAGTTGATGTCTCAAAGAAATATGGGCCCACAAGAAAATCACAAGTCATTCCACACCATACTGTTACATTATCAGAATGGAAGCGTTTTTCATGTTTACCGTATTGGTTGCTCGTTCCCCATATCCTGCAGTTATGCGCATTTACACTACCTAATGTGTAAAATGCGCCTGGTCTGTCCACAAGATCCTCTGTATCCAGGTGTCATCCTGACAGATTTTCTACAGAACAAAGTTTGCAAAATCATTTCTTAGGGTATCATCATGAGGTTTAAACTATTGAAGTATTTGAGTTTTCTACGGATAACGCCGAAGAGTGCGGCGCAACACTTTAATCACAAATTGACCAAGGAAAATATATTGTTCGAGCCACACTTCTTGCGCTCACTTGTTGCAGCATACTGACTCCTGAATTGCTACTCTTTGTAGCAATAGCATCATCAATTTATTGCCCTCTTTCCGGTTTTATTTGACGCTTAATCCATTGACACACTCATCCAATGACTCATCCATTTTCAATCCCCCCCCCATTGACACACTCAATAGACCTCTTCTTAATCGTTTCATACGCTGGTAGCTGAATAATTTCAGCCATTCAGATAGAATATTCTCACTAACAATGCACGTTCTTTCTTATTCAGAGTCATTATTGACCATTACTCAATGTGGTCTTGTTTTATACAGTTCAATGGGCTTAAAATTTACATAGATGCCGTCGATAAGTATTGAAACACGCCACAGAGCCAATTATAGTGTGAAAATGTCGTTTTTTTTCTTTGCATATTTGAAGTGCGCATGTTCTGAAACTCTTAGACACCAAATTTGACTGGAATATTCCGGGTAGTTTTCTCTTCAGAACTCTTAGAACACTTGCAGTTTAATTATGGCCACTCTGTACTTTAACTTGTTAACACTGTATGACAGTTTGAATTTGCATGGTTTATGTGTGTGATGTCATCAATCTGTACTGACATTTACGCATTATATGCTATAAACAGTTCATATTTCTTGATATTTACATGGTTATTTCTTTCAAACATTCACACAAAATGTAGTGCATTGACTTAAGATATTTTTACAGGCGACAGCTTATAATATCAATGCAAACCAAGTGTCATTTAGTAATAATTAAATGATGCTTTTAAACTCACTAATTGGAAATTTTCCTCTATCTCTTTTCGTTTTCAATGAATATCTTCCGAATTCCACCACTAAGAGCGCTGTTGTCGTTTGCGTTAGGTCGCGTCTAGTCACTTTACTATACCGTGAATTCCTTGCATAGCTGTAGCTCTCACCGTTCGCAAGTATTTTCAGGTTAAAGGGACTTTTCTATACACGTTGTATACAACCTATGACAATAAAGTTCGGTGAATAGTCCTGTAAAATTAACGTAGATGAAAGTTACCTTACTGCCCATCGAAATAGTCACCTCGCATAACTATACCTGACTGTAATCTGCTATACATATCCTGGAAGCTTTGCAAGAAGTCTTCTTTTGTGATGGAGTTCAAAAGACTCGTCACGTTTCGTTGGATGCCAGGAATATTGTCAAATCTCTTTCCTTTCAAGGCGAGGTTGAGTCGTAAAAATAGGAAGAAGTCTTGAGCATTAAGATCTGGCGAGTATTGTAGATTTTAAATTTGCACCAACCCTTTTTTTGTCAAGAGCTATTTGACGATATTGGCTGTGTAAGTGTGAGCTTTGTCGTGAACAAAAAACTATTTACCTTGATGTGCTTATTGGTGCTGTACCCTGCGTAGACGTTTTATGAAACGGGACAAAATTTCCATGTACCTTGCAGCATTCATCGTCAATCCGTCAGGTAGAAATTCCTCTAGGATAATGGCTTGACTATCAAAAAAGATGATGAGCATCGTTTTGAGGCGTGACTTTTCTGCTCTGACCTTTTTCAGACGAGGTGATGGAGGAGAATGCCATTCCATGCTGCTTTGTTGTTTCGTTTTAGGGTCGTGCCTGAAACACCAGGAGACACCAGGATTTAGGACGATACAGTTCAAGAAATTTGGTGTCGCAATCGCAGTTTCGACAAAATCCTGTTGTAACACTCGTGAAGACGTTAGCGTTTGTTGGTTCGAGCAAACATCAACCATAGTACTTTTAACACAATTTTATTACTAGTTTTACTAAATCAACAACACAATTAATGAGAAGGAATGCACTAAATATTAAAACCGGAAGAGCAATAGCATTGGATTAATTCAATAAGTATTTGAATAAAATGACTGTGAAAGGGCTATTCGCGAGATTTTCGAACTAATCCTCTTAGGAAACTTTGGGGCTAGCATTTATACTAATTCACAGCCTTTCAGGAAAAACACGAGATAGAGATATGTTAATTAGTTCGACAATATAAAGTCTATATATATAGGTTTTGTAGATGTAAAAAAGAGAAGGAGCCGCCAAGCTGTCAAGTAAGTTGAATATCAGAGAATTACTTCACGAACTTAGCGCGAATTTATAAGGTGTAATTATTACATTGAATATTTAAGATAGTAGATTCAGTACCGGCCAGAGGTTAGTTAGTAATTGTTCTCCTTGTCCATATCTGGTAGTCGAGTTTACTTAGAATTGAGTATTAGGATTAATCGACGTTTCAGGAATCACTCCTAGGTTTCTTCTTATAGTTAAACTTGTGATTGTTTACGTGTTTGTCAGTACTTCAATAAATATATTTGTTATTATGGTGTTTGTTGGGGATGCTATGTTTCCTCCCACACTTAGAGATGCGCCGGGAAGAGTGAGTGGCGTCCTAGGTAGGACCCCACCAACACAACAGATCTGAATACTGTAGCAATCTTGATTTCTACTGAGACGTGTCTATTCGCGATATTTTTCCTATTAATCCTCTTGGGGAAACTTTGGGGCAAGCGTTCACATAAATTCACAGCCTTTCAATAAGAACACGTGATATATAAATTAGTTTCACTATAAAAAGGCTAGGTTTTGTTGACTATATAAAGTCTAGGTTTTGTTGACTATATAAAGTCTAGGTTTTGTTGACTATATAAAGTCTAGGTTTTGTAGATGTAATAAAGAAGGAGCCATGAAGCTGTAACGTAAGTGTGAATATTAGAATATTTCATTCTTAAACCTAGCGTGAGTTAAGAAAGTAATTGCTTAGATTAAATTATTAGATTGAAGATTTAAGATAGTAGAATTAGAATTATCTATCGGTTCATTAGTGCTTGTTCTCCTTATCTATTTCACGTAGACGGGCATACTTAGAGTTGGGTATTAGGAATAGACAACGCTTTAGATATCACTCCTAGGTTTCCTCTTGTAAGTTCACTTGGGATTGTTTAAGTGTGTGTTCAAAGGTATAATAAAACTAAATTGTTATTATGGATTTTGTTGGTGATGCTTTGTTTCCCCCGCACCTACAGCCACGCAGTACGGAGAGAGAGGGGTGCCGATTAGACCCCCCCCCACAATGGTACCCAACGGGATTGTCAGATAGACATATTTACCCTAACCCCAAGATAGGAGTCGGATCCAGTTTTGGGCTCTTGCCTGATTTGTTTTTCTCCGGAGTAGGAAACGTGGCGGATTTTTTTTAAATGTATTGACAGTAATATCAAGTTTTACGAGATACCGAACAATTTAGCATGCACTTATTTCAAAGGGCGTCTTTGAGGACATGCTTTGGACTGGTACGAGGTGTTCCTATCGTTGTTGGTATATATTGTTTTATATATGACCTCCTCAAAATACATAAAAGATTGGGACTAAATATGTTGGAAACAAAATTAATCGATCGCATTATATCCCGTCTTGAACCACATTTGGTAGTACATCATTATGCGACATTTCGAAAAGTTTCATATTAGTGTTTTATAAATTCAAATGTAAAGGCAATATCTTAAAGTATCAGAATGAAAAGGATTCTTAAGATATTACGTAAATGGTATCCAAAACAACAACAAGAAAACTGATTTTATGTTTTTAATTATGAAATGTGTGTATTTTTTGTATGTAACAGGTTTTGTGCAACGAAAAATGGCATTGCATTTTGGGATATATTTATGTACCTTTTACTAAGAAACTATTGAACACAAAGCTTAAAAATTTGTGTGTGCATTAAATAAACATTTATCTTTATACAGAAGTGATATTTTTTTTAAAAATTGATCAGCATGTTTAAAAATGTAATTTTTGTAGAGTAGAAAAATTAATGAATTTTATAAAAATTTTCCTTTTCTATGTTACGACATCTGCTTTTTAGCTAAATGTCTTAGGAATATCTCAAAAATTTCCCTTATAAGTATATACAATATATATGCAATACAAAATAAATATTTACAGTTCATGCATGCAATTAATTTATAGAAAAAGAAGACACAAATTAAAAAATATAGTTTTTATAAGAGAGTAATAAATGATTGTATGGCATTTCGAAAATATTCATTAGTGTTTTGTATATTCACACAAGTAAACACAATTTCTTTAAATATAAGAATTAAAAAGTTTCTATAAATATTACATAAATAGTTTCCAAAACAACAAGAAAACTGTTTTAATGTTTTTAAACATGAAATTTGTATATTTTTATGTGTACAACAAGTTTTACAGGCAACGATAAAAATAATCCCATATCATCAAATATATATGTGTACTTTTTCTCAGAAACTGTTAAATATTAAAACTTCTGATTTAGTCTGAATATTAATTAGACTTTAATATTTATGCTGAAGTGAGATATTTCAAATATATTGTTTAGTTTTTCCAAAATCTATACAATGTAAAAATATCACTATGAATTTCTTCAAAAATATTCATTTTTTTCTACAATAAATGCTGTATGTTAAAATATTTTGAGAATATTTTTTAAAATCTCACTTTAGTATACTTAGTTACTAATCAGTTATGTTTCATTGAAATTTTATGAGCATTCTTTCATTATTTTCTGAGAAAAATTAATATAAATTTTAATAAACACACATTTTGAGAATAATGCATTTTCAACATGAAATGTCACTTCATCACAAAAATAATAAATTACAACATGTATTTGCCCCATTTTACTAAGCATTAGCATCATGTCAATATATTTTAAGTAAAATAGAAAACAAAAAAAAAAATTTTAATTCTCAGAAAATGCATAAGTGGCATTTTTCAGATATTTTAAAAGATCCGGATTTTAACGAGATATTTTGTAAAAATTACATCTATTTTTTTCAAAATCTGTATAAAGTATTGAAGAATTTGTAGCTGTTATGCATTACAAATATCTAAATATGCAAGTTGATCATAAATTATCATAAATATAATGTGAAAAATTTTATCTATATGGTTTTGGTGTGTATTTGAGAAAACATGATTTTACGTCATTTCGAAACTTTCACATGCTGCAAAAACTGTTCACATGCAAACATAAGTTTTTAAAACTTTTAAATTTCCAAAGTTTTTTTTTAACTGGACAAATGATTTCTAAAACAGCCAAAATAAAACTATTTTTATGTTTTTAAACATGATATTTATGTATTTGTATGTATGTAAACAGCTTCTTGCAACGACAAATGGTATTGCACATCTGAAAATTTTCTCTAGGTACCATTTATTGAGAAACTTTGGAATAATTAGGTTTAAATACTTGTCTTTACAATAAAAAAACATTTATATTTATGCTGAAGTGATATTTTTTTCAAATATATTTAGCTTTTTAAAAATAAAAAAAAACTTTTATTTATCATTACTGAATTTATTCAAATTTGTCATGACATGTCTCTTTAGCTAAATGTTTTGCAATGCTTCCAAAATATCACTTCAGTATGCATAAGTATACAGAATGTAAGCTCCCAGTGTATTCACATAGAGTAAATTTAGAAGAATTTCACTATATAAACACAATTTAAAAATACATAATTTGTAGACAGTAATTTGTATAAAAAAATCTTACCTTGAAGGAAAAAAAAATTATCCTTTTGATCAATCATAATTATTATTAAAAATAAATAAAACCTACCACATCCACAGTAAATTATTTTTACCACCAAAGTTATGACAGTTAATTGTACAGTTATACCGTTATCTAGAGTTAATTTGCGTATGAATGAATAAAAAGAGGGCTTTGCAATTGTTTCAGGATATTTAAAAGGCAAATATCTGTCCAAAGTAGGCGTGGCCCGCCAGTTGATGATTTTTTAAAAGTCATTTTGACATATTTCTAATTGAAAATATGGCATATATGTTATATCCCTAGAAATGTAATGAAATGCAGATTTCATAAATATCAAAAACTCAAAATCGATCATTTCATGATTTTTACCCTACTGACTGGCCTTAATCGATCACATTATATCCCGTCTTGAACCACAGTTGATGGAATACATCGAGATTCAAAATCCAACTTCTCGATTGCAGTTATTTCAATTGATCAATATATATGAAGATATAGATATTTGAGGAGAGACAACTAGGGTTCGAGTAATTGTAATAGTGAAAGACGAGTTTGGGATGTGAGTAGGAGGTCTACCGAAGGTCGTACAAGTAGAAATTGGAGAGATGCAGGGGTAGTTAGTTGAACGTCAAAATGACAGGAGATATGCATATAGAAGTTCATATGGGAATAGACCAAGAGGAACCATGTTAACCAAGGGTTCGAGAACAGGAACCGCATTGACAGAAATGATCGCGGGTTCGAGAATCGTGGCGTTCGGAATCAGTTTAGAAATAGGGGTCTGAGTGACAAATTTGAACGAGGGGCGAATAATCATTGGAATAGGGGTATCATAAAAATTTAAACTTTTTAAGCATTCGATATCAGGATCGATCGCAGGTTGAAGAGAAACTCATTTTACAAGGAGCAAGATTCTTTGGAAAATGCTTTTTGGTAGGTCGTACAGTTCCACAGGAGTTAATCATTTTTTCTTTTAAAAGGTCTCGAAAAAGTTCCGGCGAAGAAAATAAATTATTCATAAAGACTTTATGACCTTTACCTTTTGTGCAATCTGTCATTTCATTTACAACATTATAAGAAGCAGATGTTGAAAGATTTTCTCTCTCTCTCTTTTTTATCTTTCCCTAGATATACTCTCATATCATAAGTATAGCCAGTGGCATCTGCAATTTTGTACATCTTCAAACCCCACTGTTTGCATTTTTTTTTGGAATGTATTGTTTGAAATGTATTCTTCCTTCAAATTTAATAATAACTTCATCGAAAGATACATTTTTGTGGGATCATACACTTCTTTAAAGGTTCTGTTAATGCAATCAAAAAATTTTCGTATTTTCCATAATCTGTCGTAAGTTGGAGAATCTCTTCTTTCTTTTAAACTATTATCGGAAAAGTGTAAAAATTTTAAAATCATTAAGAAACGATCACTGGGCATCACTTTTCTTAAAAATGGAGTTTCCACCAGATTATTAGTTGTCCAATAATCATGTATGCTATCGTTTTCGATGGTCCCATCAGTAAAATTAAACCAAGAAATTTTAAAATTTCATTTTTATTGGTTGGCTTCCATGAAGATGCATGATGTCTTTTGTCAGATGTCCATGAAGATTAAGCACATCAAATGCATATCTATTAGTTTCTTCAACCAGAACTGATAAAATTTCATCTGTGAACATGAATTTAAAAAAATCATTTTCAGTTTTGAAACTGCTAGCATCAACTTTCAATCCAACTTTACCAGAAAATGGCAATACGGTTATAGCTTTCGAGCCTTCTACCTCTTTCCATAAGAATAAGCTTTCAACTTTCTCATCAAAATTAGCTGATACATTTAAATCAACCTCATTATTTTCGAAAATACTATTTTCGAATTCATCTTCATACTCAGAATCACTATCATCAAAATTTTCTTCATCTAAATCTTTCATCAAATTCTCAATCTCAATTTGAGTTAGAAATTTTTGGGGCATTTTAAGAAATAGAAGTAACAGCGAGAGAAAAGAAAAATCTGTTGCTCACAGACAACGTAAAGTCATCGAGTGAAGTATATTTTTTTAAAAAAAGAAGTCGAAACGCTTGTTCTTAAACGTCGCCAATGGTAAGGAATGCGCAAAATGTTGGCGAAAAATAATTCCACCCAATTAAGGACAACAGAAGCAAAGTCATAAAAAGAGTCAGGGAAAATCGTAAAAGGGTGTGCTCGAAAAAAGGGGGAAAGAACTGTAACTAAAACTTTGGTAACACGTTCGTACCAGCCCCGAAGCGAGTGACAAAAAAATGTCTGGTATGACGTGTGTACCACCGATTCTAAAAGGTTAACCGTAGTTCTTCTACCTGCCTTCCAAATTACAACATTATTGTTTTTAAAAGTCAAGACTCTATAAGGGCCTTCGTACTTGGGGAAAAATTTCGCTACCACCTTTTTACTGGCAGAGCTTATGCGATGCGTTTCAAAAGGCACAAATCATCGACAGTGTCAACTTCGCGTCTCCTCTTATTGTAGTGCTTCGCCCATTTTTCATGTTTCTTTCTAGTATTCTGCCTAGCTTCCTCAAACACCTTTTCAATATTCCTAACACAAATTCTGCGCCATCCGTCACCATCACAAGTTTTTGAAACGGGGTAATAAGTTTTCTGCCCAAAAAACACTCTGCTGGAGTTTTTCCAGTGGTCTCGTGAACTGCCTTTCGCAATGCATACGCAAATTCTCTTAGAAACCGGTCCCAGTTTTTGTGATTATTATTTACAAAAGTAGCAGTCATTTGTAAGAGATCACGATTAACTCTTTCCCTTCTATTTGACTGAGGTTTATACACAATTGTTTTGACATAATTTATGTCTAATCTATTACTTAAATGCTCAAAAACTTCGGATACAAATTGGGGACCGTTGTCGCTTATCATTTTTATTGGAGCTCCATATCGTGAATATAATTTACGAACAGGGTATTGGCGATTATCTTTGCGGAAGCCTTTCGGAGGGGTATTACTTCCAACCACTTCGTAAAGTTATCCGTTATTACTAAAATATATCTGTATCGTTCAGGTTTCGAAGCTGGGTAAGGCTGGGATCCCATAATGCTTTCGTAAAAATGTCATTTAATAAAATGGAAACGTACGGAAGTTCCACAGGGGACATCCGTAAAGCGGAAAGCCCCATAGGAGGTTTCTCTTCAACATGCGATCAATCCTGATATCGAAAGCTTAAAAAGTTTAAATTTTTATGATTATCCCTATTCCAATGATTATATGCCCCTCGGTCAAAATTGGCACTCGGACTCCTATTTCTAAACTGATTCCAACCGCCATGATTCTCGAACCCGCGATCATTTCTGCCAATGCGGTTCCTGTTCTCGAACCCTTGGTTAACATGGTTCCTCTGGGGTCTATTCCCATATGAACTTCTATAAGCATCTCTCCTGTCATTTTGACGTTCAACTACCCCTGCATCTCTCCAATTTCTACTTGTACGACCTTCGGTAAACCTCCTACTCACATCCCAAACTCGTCTTTTTCTATTATTATTACTCGAACCCTGGTTGTCTCTCCTCAAATATCTATCTTCATATTTATTGATCATTTGAAGTAAGTGCGATCGATAAGTTGGATTTCGAATCTCGATGTATTCCATCAACTGCGGTTCATTACGGAATATAATGTAATCGATTAAATTTGTTTCCGACATATTTAGTCCCAGCCTTTTGTGTATTTTGAGTAAGTCATAAATGAAGTCCGATGGAGCCTGACCGGGACCCTGATATGACAAATAGAACTTGACTTCTAATTCAGTCTTATTCCTAACCATTGGGAAATTTTATGTCAATGCCTCCCTTAATTGCGTGAAATCCTTAGCATTCCCCGGCACCAAAAACGATCCGAACTCCTCGTACCAGTCGAAATCACGTCCTCGGAGACGCCCTCTGACGTAAGAGCATGCTAAATTACTCGGAATCTTGTAAAACTTGACGATACTGTTAATACAGTCCAAAAAATGAACCACGGTTTCTACTCCGGAGTAAAACAAATCAAGCAAGAGCCTAAAACTGGATCCGACTCCTATCTCGGGGTTAGTGGAAATGTGTCTATCTGACAACCCAGTTGGATTCCATTGCCGGTTTGGTGGTCTAATTGGCACCCCTCTCTCTCCTTACTACGAGGCTCTAGGTGTGGGGGGGGAACAAAGCATCACCAACCAACTCCATAATAACAATTTAGTTTTATTATACCTTTGAACACACACTTAAACAATCACAAGTGAACTTACAAGTGAACCTAGGAGTGATATCTAAAGCGTTGTCTATTCCTAATACCCAACTCTAAGTAAACCCGTCTACTTGAAATGGATAAGGAGAACAAGCACTAATGAACCGATAGATAATTCTAATTCTTCTATCTTAAATCTTCAATTTAATAATTTAATCTAAGCAATTACTTTCTTAACTCCCGCTAGGTTTGTGAATGAAATTTTCCAATATTCGCACTTACGTAACAGCTTCACGCCTCCTTCTATCTTACATCTACAAAACCTAGACTTCATACAGTAAAACTAATTTACATATCACGTGTTCTTCTTGAAAGGCAGTGAATTAATGGGAATGCTTTCCCCAAGAGAATTAATAGAAAAAAAATCGCAAATATACCCGTTGCAGACTTTTTTGTCTCAAAATTATTCCATCATTAGGATTAAACTTTTCTATCGTGTTTCAGTATACAATTTTAAGAAATGTTTTGTTTTATTTTCAGTTAGTATACATTTTTGTAATAATGTATTTTTTGTAGGAACTTTTAAATATCGTAACAATTTCTCGAACTTTTTTAATGATAGGAAGCAATTCTTGATGAGTTAATATTTCCTCTGTTTTAGCAATATCTTCAACAATTACATCGTCATTATCTTCATTGTCATTATCACTCTCTTTCTCTTCATAGCAGGAATTCACAGTATTTAAATTTTTCTGTTACTTTTTTTTTTTGGTATAATACATCTGTTACTCCCCTAATTGACTTTCATAAACATAGCACAATTGCTGATATGCACCAATCGGCTTTCTAACTTTTTTACTAATTGCTGCTCCATCTGTCGTTATGGATACAATATCTTCTTTCGTGGATAACCCATGTTTCGTAATTTAGATTTAAGCACTTCAACACATTTTTCGGCTGACGTACTTCTCGAGACGTCATATATTCCAAAGTGTTTTTTTCTGAATGAATATTTATATTTAAATATTGTGTATTTCCTACACTCGTGCATTCATCAAATGTAAGATTAAATTTTTTACCATTTACTTGTAATTGTTTTAGCTCGTGTTTCAAAGAATTGCGAAAAATGTTACTGAAGTTTATAATAGGTCTTCTTATAGTATTATACGATGTTGGTAAATTTTTAAAACATCTGGCGGATTTTACTTTTCTTAATTCAGTAGAAGTGAAAAATATTCGAATTCGCAAATCATCTAATGCTGTCACATTTTGCTTATAATTTCTTCCAAATTAACTTTATTTCTTCAAAATAATCTAAAATCACTGACGGCTTGGACTTAGAAACTATGCTTAAGTTTGCATCTTCATCGCAATTAGATTCTTTCCTCTTCAACAAATTTGTATCATGCTTCGTTTTGAAATGTGTATGAAGTCCACTTGTGCTTCCTCCATTCACTTTAATAATTCTAGAACATTTTTTGCACTGTGCCACCATATTCTTTTCATCATATAAATAATGAAACCAAACCGAAGTATATTATCAACTGACTTTTAGCGCGTTTTTCACGTAGTGTAAAAAAAGCGCTATTAGAACGCAAATTTCGTCTTCGTCTTCGTTCCATATTTTGTCGTACCTTTTTCTCAGCCAATAAGCAACCGATTGACCTCGGGTTTTCGGCATTTGGTCGCATTTGTGCCCTAGATGAGCCGAATCATATTTAAATTTAATAATTTAAATTTTTTTTAATTTTCTTTTTATTTTTTTAATTTTTTTTTAAGTATAGTATACACTATTTCCTGTTAGTAAAAAGTTCATTAGTTGTATTATTGTAAAATACAACATGTGAAAAATGCACTAAAATTACTTGGCCATGCCAATGATTGATATCTTGTTTATGTTCTGTAAAGGTATTCATTATTATGGGTTATTATTTATGAGTATATATATAAGGAATCTGAAAAATATTTTGAACCCTAAAGTATGATATGCAAATATAATGTGAATAACAAATTAACCAATTTAAAAAATAATGAAATATTATGAATTTTTTCCCACGTACAACTTTGGTTTCTCGGATCCGAGTAGCAGACTACGAATCCTGTGGAGTGCAGTATCGCTCTGAGCTGTAATAGAACATCTATGGTCTTCGATGTTTTACATTTATAACTTCTCTTGATTGTACGATGCATCTTTGTATTCACAGTCTAATTAATTTCGCCCGTTAGGGAGACATAGTAGTAACAGGTGTTGATGGATGAACGAAAGCAGATGAGGTTGGATATGTTATTCCTCCTTCAACAAGATCTTAGTTCAGAGTAGTGTATTTAGCTCTATTTGTCAGAGAAATAATTTCTATCTATATTTTTAAGATCAGATTAATAGTCTTTTATCTGTTGTATCTGGTAATGAAAAAATCAGATGATGGATTTAATGAGTTGCTTTAGAACTGTAGAACCAGCTAGGAAAAATAAAAATAAGAACAATGGAATGAGCGAAATAAAGACGTTTAATATTTTTACCTTCTTAAATGGATGTAAAGTATTTCATTTATAATATATTTTAATCATGGTGCAATAATCGACACTATAACGTAAAAACAAAAACGTATACTATTTTGCTATGTTGGCCATCCCTGAACATATAGGAAACAAAAACAAAATTCTAGTGAATACCAAAAAACCTGTATTTAAACTTGAGAATACCGATATTACAAAACTGTACAAATGGCTCAAAATACCGGTATTCTATATCCGATATACCGGTCTTTGCAATCCCTAGCCTTTTTTGCTGTGTCAAAACCGCACACTCTCTTACCGCATTCACATTCGTATACAACTCAAACTGGCTTTCAAAATCTGCGAGTTTGAATACTGGGGCTTCCCTTACTGCCCTTTTTATCTCCTCAAACGCTGCTGGTGCTTCAATGGCCTGTAAACATTTGTTTCTATTCCTTTCAAGTGCATAAAGTGGCTCGTATTTTTCTGCACAATCTCTAATATATGTTTGGTACAAACCAGTCATTTCCAGAAATTTTGCTACTTCAAGTGGATTTTTCGGAGGTTTCATCTCAGTGATGGCTTTCACTTTCGACTCATCAGTTCCAACCCCTTCAAGACTTACCACTAAACCTAAATATTTCAACTTTGCGCATACGAAATGACACTTTACCTGATTCTAACCTGATTCCTGCAACAATGTAAAAACCTCTCTTAAGTGCTCAACGTGTTGCGTGAACGATGGAGGAGAAATAATAACGTCCTCCATGTACAAGCTAAAAAATCCCTCAATTACAAGTTTAAGGTGACAGAACACCTTTAAAACTCAATTTTCGGTCAAAATATCGATTTTTCGTTTTTGATCAAATATTAAAATTCAATCTTTTATCTTTCTAAATCTGTAAAAATTTTGTTTCTAGCTTAATTAGAAGCCAAGTTACAGCTTTTTTAATATTACTTGATCATGAATTTCTCTGACCGGAAATGCCTTTCTGCTAACCAGAAGTGGCCCAAATTGTTTGTTTACGTTTATCTTTCATGGTATATGACATGAAATATGAAAATTAATATACAAATATTTTGTCAGAAATTAAAATAGAATATTTGAGAATAAATATAAATGTATTTAGAAATACATTTTCCTTTTTTATGTATGAAATCTGGCATCAAATTTGTTGTTTAGTGACTTTGTTTACATCTATGTTTGATTTTCATACTGAAAGAATCGACAGCGTAGAAAGTTAAAAAATAATTCTATTCTGTTTTATTTTTGCTTGAAAATGGTGAAAAGTATTGCTAGAAAGCGTAAGAGACAATTTTTTGGAAATAAATACACAAAAGTTCCGAAAATAACAGCAATTCAACACCTGTTCCTGAATGCACTGCTAGTTCTTCAAAATTGGGAAATGAGAGTATGTCAACTGCAGAAGAAATGCCTGGTCCTCTGTTTGGTAACAGAATCATTGATCTTGAGCTTATTGTGGATGCATTTTCTCAACTTTGCTGCCCAAAATGTTTTGCTGAAAAAGTAGAGCTTTTTGAGGATTCCATGTATGGATTATGCTCTCATTTTACACTAAAATGTAAATGCTGTGACTTTTTCTTTGCATTTGCTTCATCAAAAAAAGTTGTAAATGCACCAGTCATAAATACCAGGCTAGTATATGGTATGCGGCAGATAGGCAAGGGTTTTGCTGGTGCATTTAAATTATGCTCAACATTAAATTTGCCTCGACTGAGAGACAAAAACTGCTTTCAAAAATCAGGAAGCAAAGCTTTTAAAAGTGGTTCAGGAAGTAGCTGAGGAATCCATGAAAAAAGCTGCTACTGAAATTGCGGATATAAAACAAAATGTTTCATCTGATTTTGTAAAATGTGGCATATCTGTGGATGGCACATGGCAGCGTAGAGGCTATACGTCTATGAATGGTTGTGTTGCTGCAATATCAGTTGATACTGGTAAGGTGTTAGACGTAGAAGTTATGTCGTCCTACTGTCCTACATGTAAGAGACTTCAGACTATGCCAAGAAACTCTGAATATGAGTCGTCAAAAGCCGACCACATATGTCAGTGTAACTTCACGGGATCTTCGTCAAAAATGGAAATTGTGGGGGCTTCACGAATATTTCTTCGTTCAGAAAAAAACCGCAGACTTCAATACACGCAATATTATGGCGATGGTGACTCAAAAGCTTTCATGAGTGTGAAAGACACTTATGGAATGAACAGTGTGACAAAGTTTGAGTGCATTGGCCATGTACAAAAGAGAGTGGGCTCGCGTCTAAGAAAGCTAAAAACAAAAACTAAAGGACTGTCTGGTAAAGGCAAATTAACTGATAATTTTATCGACCGACTTCAAAATTACTACGGAATTGCTGTACGCAGTAATGTCGGTAACTTAAATGCCATGCAGCAAAATGTAATTGCTGCGTTATATCACTGTGCATCAAGTGATAAGAAACCGATGCATGGTCAGTGCCCAATAGGGAAAGACAGCTGGTGTTATTTTCAGCGGGGGTGGCAAATGGAACAAAATGTACCACAAAATATGCTGGTTTATCAAATGATGTTTTAAATAAAATTAAACCAGTATATTTAGAACTATGCGACAAACAGATATTAAGTAAGTGCTTACATGGACGCACGCAAAATGCAAATGAGTGTTTTAACGGAATAGTCTGGCAAAAAGTTCCGAAAGAAGTATTTGTTTCGCTCAAAACAATTAAATTTGGGTTGTATGATGCTGTTATACATTTCAATGAGGGATTAAATGGGTGCCTCAAAGTTTTTAATAAGATGAATATTGAAAATCCTGTGGTGTTTACCTTACGGGGATATAAACATTTAGATAAATGCAGAATCCGTGAATCGATTCATAACGCAGACCCCAAAACAAAGAAACATAGGAAAATTTTAAGAGCCCTTAAAAAGAAAAGAAATATTGTTTTAGAAGTTAAAGATGGAGAGAATTATAAATCTGGTGCATTTTAATAAGAAAGTAAGTGTTTTTCTTGTAATCAGATTAGTTTAATGTTATTTTTGTCGTTTTCTCAAAATGAGTTTTTTTACATTTTTTCTTACCGCAAAACACAATATCTCAAAAAGTTATGCTTGGATGAAATAAAAATTTTATATATATGTTTTTTAAATACTAATACAGGGAATAGACCTCTCTTAAGATTTTATGTTGAGTAGAAATTTTTTTATACAGCAATAAAGTGAAAATTACAATAGCTTTTAAAGAAAATTTCAACGTTAAGAAGCTCGAAACACAATAGCTTCTCACGTAATTGTTATGTTATTAAAATAAGTGTCTATTCCCTAGATAAGGTTGTATGCTATATTATTCAATTTACAAAATGTCAATATATTTATTTTATTTTCAGTTATCATGTTTTGCGTAAAGTCTTATTTTTGCTTATTTTTTCATAAAATACCCCTTTCACAGAAAAAATGTGCACTAATAAGACTTTACTTGGGTGTTTTTCTCATTTTAAAGACCCATAAGGTCATAAAATATGCATTAACAGGCAAAATTCAGGTTAATTCAAAAAATTTTCTTCGAAGGTGTTCTGTTACCTTAAGAGTAATATCTATTGCCTCTTGAAAATTCGGAGCTAATCCGAAGAGACCAAAAGGCATCTATTTCAGAGCGTAGTGTAACGTCGTGGAAGTAGATTGAAGGTGTACACCAAGCTAATTATTAAAGAATGCCTTATTACTGTGATCTAAGCAAATGTTTATTTGACGACAACATTCAAAAGATCATTGGATAGAGAAAAAATATTAGTTACAAGTGTTCGTTTGATACAGACAGCTAACTCTATTTCATATTGGTGTCTACATAGGGTTCCGCTCCTTGCTTCTTTTTTCAGTCACCCGTTGGGTACCGCCTCAGGAGTCTCTCGTCTGTATGGATCCGGAGGCTCACGCCTTGTGCTTGCTTCCTATATCAGTCCCTAACGTCTCGCAGGTCAATCGTCGGAGTCGATCGGGGTCCTCCCCTTTTCCTTCGTCCACAGGCTTCTCTTTTGAGAATCTCTTGTTGGAGTCTGTCCGGAGTCTTTTCTCTTTTTCGGAAGTCCACTCTTTTAAACTCTAGTGGCGGGTTCACACCACGCCCTTCATCAATCCCCAATGGACGACCTCAGGGTTTTGCACCCGGCACCAACGGTCTTGCACGTCATCCATTCGTGCAGAGATAGCAAAAGTCCGGTCCCTCTCAAAGGTTCCCGGCGACAAGGGCCCGGCTGACATCAGGCACTTTAAACACCTCGCCGCCGCCTGCAGAGGCGCCAGCATTCAAGACGTACAATCACTGCCCATGAATGGAAAATAATGCAGCGATGCCTGGCTCATAGTGTCCGCCAGTCACACCGTCGCCGACGGTCCAGCTGTCTGATACAACACAATACCACCAAAGCCACGTGTTCCCGGCTGTGGATACCTTTATGAATAGAGGCGCTTTCTCCATTGTGAAGATGTCACAACTCCTTCCCCCTGAAAACGTCTACTTCACGGGACTTCTCTGGTTCAAGGTTGGGTCCGTTCTTATGACTGACTCAAAGAAAGAATGTCTTAACCATGAGATCAACCAGGACAGCAATCCAATAAAAAATACTCAAAAATATAATAATAAGTAAATCCAAAATTCCATAACCTTTTACACACTTTAGAATAAAAATTTAAATTTCTGATCTTGGATCCTTTTTTTAATGTTACATCTTATCTTAAAAAATTTGAGTTTTAAGTGAATAAGTTAAATCCGAACATTTTACTAATATTACTATACGTTAAATCACACGTTACTTTGTACTAGACATCTATGTGCTTACACTTGGCTGAGAGATACAAAAGATTTTCAGTAACACATAAATTTTTGTTTCCACCATATACACACAATACAGTAATATAGACACAAAAATACAATAAAAAAGGTAAAATTAATTAATAGGAAATTTTTAAATGACTGCTTATTCCAGTCTTTTTAACCCAATGACATTTCCATGTAACTTTCTTTAATTAAAGTAAATGATTTTTAAAATTACATAAAAAAATAACTGTAAATACAAACATTTGGAATTATTTGGGCTAAACAACATTAATTTAAAGATAAATTTCCATCTTAGCACTTTGCACACTTTCTCACAATATTTATAACAAGTTATTCCACAATTCATTATCTTTCCCACTACAACGTTGGGTAAAGTGGTAATTATGGCACTATCATTAAAAATTTTACAATTAACCTCACACTTCCTCAGCTCACAAAATGAACTCACTACATCTCTATTATGTACACGTAAGAAACTTTCCCACTGCTCTAATTTACCTTTGGTCGGTATGAATTCCGATCTCACACTCCTCAACCCTTCTAATACCAAATCTATTTGTTTTACACGATTTTTCCAAATTTGCGCCAAGATGTCTATATCAACCAATCGACGTAAAGCAAACTGCGGTAACCGTTCCAAAACCTGAGTAGTTAATGTACATCCATAAGAAGATGCGCATACGATCTTAAAGCTCCTTTTTCTAATGTAAATGCCAAATGGCATTACGTATGCGGCATACTTCTGATATCTCAGCATGAGTGAACGACGAAAGTACCTCTTCCACAAATCCAGTACCGGGACCCACGAGGCCGCGCTATTCATTTTTACAAGACCTTCCATTTTTAACCAAAGATGAAACTCGGCTCGCGTCACCTGGTTCAAACGCGTATACTTAATATACGGGTACGGGTATCGGTTCACTTTTCTAAACTTAACAGCCGACATTGTAGGATTGAACTGCCCCATCTCGATTACACTCACATCCCTAGGATACCCAAACTCCTCTCCCAGAGTATTAATCAATCTCAGGTATATCCAAAAAGTTTTAATTTTAAACGGTTTTCCTCTACTTAACTGGTTATCCCTCTTCAATAAAGAAATCGTCCCGGGATCTGGAGGAAACCTTTCTTTATTTCTATCAACGACCATTCGTAAATAGTTAATTCTATCAGGTGGTAATTTAAAGTGCACTTGACTTTCCCTTAAAACACCCCGAAAGTCAAAATCCATAAATAGCTTTACCGGATAGGGGAATTCGGTTTCTTTCTCTATTCCATCCGAGCTATTTTCTGTAACAAAATTTACAGATTCCGGCCTCCTACGATACAGTTTTACTAAATTTACACGATAAATTGCACTACGATCCCTTTTTCTGGGTAAATCGTAATTAAATTCTGAACTTGTCATTTTACTAGCCCCTAACCAATTCTTATCAATACCCTTTGAATTGGGGGGAATCAAACGCATTGTTGATTTATCTCCGACATCTTTCCTAGCATCTGCATAGCACGTGTAAATTTCTTTCCCTTTCCTATGTTCCGCTTTTATACTAGCCCTTGTAGGGTTTTGAAAACTTTTATGACCTAATGTTAGGCCCACTTTCCTTTCAACTGGGAGACGACTTGCCTCCTTTTCCTCACTCTTAATTTCACAATTCAATGATGCAGGAATAGTCAAACCCTTATCTACTATCAATGCTCGAGAACTTACTCCTATGTCCTCATGATTTATTACTGGCTGTGCAACCGTCATCACAGCTGTAACACTCTCCTTAACTGCCCTTGACCCCACCTTCCATTCACAATCACGAATTCCAAAAATATCGACTTCTTTCCCTTTCTCAAGCCTAGACAGTTTATCCTTCTCTTTTTCTACCCCTCTCACTTCGAACGGGGGATTAACACACGTGCGCTTCCCCCCGGGGGGGTCACAAATCTCAATTCTAACTTCAGAAGGCATGGCGGTTTTTTCACTTTTATCAACATCCGGATTACTTACCAGCCTACACTTTTTAATCGATTCACAAGCTTCCCTCGAATGATCTCCTGACAAATAACGCTCCTGTGCGCAATTCTCGACTTTATCTTCTGTCTTTAGATAAAATTCCCGTTTTTGTAACATAGTCCTGTGTGCAGCTCTCCATTGTTCTAACTCTCTTTCTCTCATTAGCTTACGCTCTTCAAACCCCTTTAATTTAAGTTCCCATTCCTTATTTACACGTTCAAGTCCACGTTCCCTATTTTCACGTTCCCGTTTTTCTTCCAAAATACCCTCCAACAAACAATTAGCTAATTCTTCATTATAGTGTTCACTCTGACAAATTCTATTCTTAATTTCCATCTTAGGTAAAGTATTATCGGCTTCGACTCCCAATTCTTTCACCATTTCTACCAATACTTCTTTTCTTTGCCTTAATAAGTACGCCATGATGCACTAATACACACAAAACCAAAACTAAGCTTAATTGTCACAAAAATTATACAAAACTCAACGCACACTAGAAATACACTAGACCTATAGACTTAACTATAATTCACAAAAATCCTAAAAACAAAGCAGTACTCTCCACAGTAACTCTACCAATGAAACGAGTATAACTACTATATACTTAGCTATATTTCACAAACAACAATACTAATAAATCGCCCATTTATACATCATACAAAACTTAAAAAATCTTTCTAGTCTCTCTTTCTAGTGTTTTCTAACTTTACTAGTACGTAAATTCTCATACTACCAAAATTTTACATACATTAATCATAACAATAATAATAATCAATTGCTGCCCCGAGTATAATCTCAAAGAAAGACTCACATTTCTGTTTGGAATCACCGCCAAAATCTATGACACACCTGGACGGGAATTCACAGCACACTCGGGATATCTTGAGACATCTGGGAACGGTTTAAAGAACACTTGAAAACAACTTGGAAATACACTTCGATTGCACACGGCTCGTTTCTTTCGTTGATTCACCCAACACAATTCACATACAGTAAAATGGACAGCAAGCTCTCCGGGAATTTTCCAGCAACAGGAACACACTTTAACGATAGGAATGGAGACACCACATGAACTCAGGAGAAATTTGCGTTGTTTAAAGTTCTTTTATTTTTCTCGCACACATGGCTGGCATTTTCTCTATACTATTTCTTTTTTCTCAAAAATTAAAGTTCGTTTAAATAAAAAAAAGCATTCGGGCATTTAATTAATTTAGACAAATGCCGATCCCAGCGCGCTGCCACCAATTTAATTAGCTGTAACGTCGTGGAAGTAGATTGAAGGTGTACGCCAAGCTAATTATTAAAGAATGCTTTATTACTGTGATCTAATCAAATGTTTATTTGACGACAACATTCAAAAGATCATTGGATAGAGAAAAAATATTAGTTACAAGTGTTCGTTTGATACAGACAGCTAACTCTATTTCATATTGGTGTCTACATAGGGTTCCGCTCCTTGCTTCTTTTTTCAGTCACTCGTTGGGTACCGCCTCAGGAGTCTCTCGTCTGTATGGATCCGGAGGCTCACGCCTTGTGCTTGCTTCCTATATCAGTCCCTAACGTCTCGCAGGTCAATCGTCGGAGTTGATCGAGGTCCTCCCCTTCTTCCTTCGTCCACAGGCTTCTCTTTTGAGAATCTCTCGTTGGAGTCTGTCCGGAGTCTTTTCTCTTTTTCCGAAGTCCACTCTTTTAAACTCTAGGGGCGGGTTCACTCCACACCCCTCATCAATCCCCATTGGCCGGCCTCAGGGTTTTGCACCCGGCACCAACGGTCTTGCACGTCATCCATTCGTGCAGAGATAGCAAAAGTCCGGTCCCTCTCAAAGGTTCCCGGCGACAAGGGCCCGGCTGACATCTGGCACTTCAAACACCTCGCCGCCGCCTGCAGAGGCGCCAGCATTCAAGAGGTACAATCACTGCTCATGAATAGAAAATAATGCAGCGATGCCCGGCCCATAGTGTCCGCCAGTCACACCGTCGCCGACGGTCCAGCTGTCTGATACAACACAATACCACCAAAGCCACGTGTTTCACGGCTGTGGATACCTTTATGAATAGAGGCGCTTTCTCCATTTTGACGATGTCACAGTAGGTACTATTTTTAGTGATAAAAGTCGTCTTTGGAATATCCTTGGGATTAAAGGCTTGTTGAAAGTAACCGGATCGAGGGTCTGACGTGGAGATGATTCGAGCGTGAGATATTATTGTAATTAAATCTTCAATTAGTGGTAGAGGATACCGAGGATATTTGGCGATTGCATTTAGTTTTCTATAGTCTATCGCAAATCGACAGGCCTCGGGGGGTAAATTTTCCCAAAACCCATTTTGTAGCGGATATTTACTCCATAAAAGAAACATTCCTACCAATTTTCAAGCAAATAGGTAAAGTAGTTTATAAACGAAAATATTTATCTATTACGCCCCTTAATACCCCGCAACGCCACTTAGAGGTGTGTTTACACAAAACCCATCTTATAGCTGATCTCTACTTTATGAAAGAAGTCTATTTATCAAATATAAAGACTGTGCGTCTAATAGTTTAAAAATGGATATAATTATCTATAACGCCCCTTAAGTCCCACAACGCCACTTGGGGGTTGATTTTCACCAAACTCATTTTGTAGTGGATCTCTACTCTATGTAAGGAATCTGCTTACCCAATTTCAAGATTGTACATCGAGTAGTTTAATCATGGAAACAATTATTTATAAAGCCCCTTAACCCCCCGTAATGCCCCTTGCATTTCGAGTTTTGGAAAATCCATTCTTAGCGGATGTCTACTCTATAAAAGGAACATGTATACTAAATGTCATGTCTGTAGCTTGAATAGTTTCAGAGATATCGTGATTAGTCAGTCAGTTGAGTCGCTTATCTCCATTTTATATATAGATATATATATACATAATTTTGATATATTTTTAAAAATTTTCAATATTCGAACCCAGACGTCAGCATACTTTTTTTACTTTTTGGGGCTACATTGCTGTATTTCCTACCTTTACTTTAAAACGTCAAAGCTCAATTGCTTTTTTTCATTTAAAGCCATTCAGTAGGCTGAAAATCTAAAGGTTATCGATTTTGAGATTCTGAGATTTCTAAAATCTTCAATTCACAACCTTTCCAGTGATGTAACGTATTGCTAATTTATGAATGAGAAGGGAGTATGTCAAAAGGACTTTTAAAAAATAATCAGATATTTTTCAACGCCTCTTTTACAGACAATAATCCTTTTAAATCCGGGAAGTTGTTGTAAGGCCAGTATATTTTTTCATTTAAATATACATAATTGACTGTAGATTAACTGTTCAATAACTTCTAGTTTAACTGTCAGTTTCTTTGCCTACTCTTGGATTGAAGTTCCTAAATTTTATGAAATCATTGTAATTTTAATTTGAAATTAAGAACTGAGCTGATATTTTGTATTTTGTTGGAAAAAGTATTTCCTTCATAAGTTTAGCCAAATTTTAAGAAGATACTAACTTAAAATCCCTCAAAACCTTTTTATAAAATATCTAATAAAAACGTGGTAAGAAGCTATTTGCAAAAATGATAATAATAAAAATATTTTAAGTTGCTTGAATATCAAACATTGCACAAATGTGGCTACTCGCCATTTAATGGTTCCCTTATTGCAACCAACACAGATACTGGACAGATAATAATTGTCATATTTCTGAAAATGTAAAAACTTGTGCTTTTTCATCAAAATAGTAAAAAAAGAATTAATTTCAACCAGTTTTAAACTAGGAAATTGAAGGGGAATCAATACCATTTAAACGTTAATTAAATTTTGGATAATAACTAATACTTTCTTTTTTCACTCAAGGTAAGATTTTGTCGAAAAATTACTTTTTTCTAAAATTCTTGTGAAAACTGAAGTGACAGTTTTGAAACATTTTTAAAACATATAAAAAAAATGACAATTTTCAATAAATTCATAATGATGCTCGAACTAAAATTTGTCTTTTTATAAAAACTAATTAATATATTTAAAAAAATGCACTTCAGTATAAATATAAATGTTTAATTAATGTACATTGAAAATCTTGAGTCTTTATGTTTAATAGTTTCTGAGAAAAAGGTATGGGATGATACATAAAATGTGATGTTTATTGCCTAAGCGAGAAGTTTGTTAAGTACAGAAAAATACTTAAATTTCATGTTTAAAAACACAAAAACTGTTTTATTGTGGCTGTTTCAGAAATCACACATTTGTCCAATTTAGAGTAACTATTAAAGTTTAAAACTTAGAAATTATCTGCAACAACAAAACTTAATGAAAACTTTACAAAAACCCAATGAAAACTTTCGAAATGTCGTAAAATCAGGTATATCCAAAAAGTAACCACAAATTCACACTAAACTATATTGATACATTTTTATATATTATATTTATGATACTTCATTGCCGACTTGGACATTTGTTATGTATGAAAGCTAAAAATTTCATAGATTGATGCAGAATTTGAGAAAATTGATGCAAATCTACAAAATATCTCGTTAGATAAAAACTGAAAAATGCTTTAGCATTATTTTCTGGGATATTTAAGACTTTTTTGTTTCCTATTTTATTGAAAAAACATTGAAAATATGCTGATTTTTAATAAAATGGGACAAATACATGATGTAATTCACAATTTTTGTGATGAAGTGACATGTTATGATAAAAATGCAATTTCCTCAAGGTTATTTTTAAAACTGCATATTCCTTTTTCTCAGAATTTACTGAATAAATGCACCTGCAACTTTCACTGCATATTACTGATATGTAACTATATATACTGAAGTGAGATTTTGAAAATATTCCCTAAATATTTGATTATAGACCAGATAATAGGGAAAACAATGGCAATTTTTAAAAAATTCGCAGTGATGCTGCGTAAAAGTATGTTTTGAAAAAAACTAAAAAGTATAATTGAAAGATTTCACTTCAGTTTAAATATAAATATTTATTTATTGTACAGACAAATTTTTAAGCTTTAGTTTTCAACAAGTTGCTCCATAAAAGGTACATAGATATCTGATATGTGATTTTTTTTGTCGTTGCATATAAAGCTTGTTATATACATAAAATTACATAAATTTCATGTTTAAGAATATAGAAACCGTTATGATTTAGCTGTTTAAGAAATCATTTGACCAGTTTAGAAAAACTTTGGAGATCTGATAATTTTAGAAATACTGTTTACATGTAAAATACAAAACATTAATGATAATTTTCGAAATGTCGCATAATCACGTATTCCTAAGTCCTTACTTTCACATTTTGATACATTATTACAAGCCATTCATGATGTTTTATCCTCAACTTTGATGTCTGTCATTCATCACAAAGAAAACTTCTTCAAAAATTGATAAAGATTTTGAGAAAACTAATGTAAGTAATACAAATTATCTCGTTAAACGAAAACTGAAAAATTCTATATGTATGTATTTTCTGGGAAAATTTAATTAAAATAAGATACAAAAAGGTCTCAAAATAAATATAGGATAAGTAATGTGTAATAAAAGGGGACAAATACATGTTGTAATTCATAATTTTTGTGATGAAGTGACATTAAATATCAAAATCAATTTCAAATTGCGTGTTCCTTTTTCTCAGAATTTACTCATAGGAACCTCATGCAAATTTCAGTGAACATAACGTATATATAACTATATAAACTGAAGCGAGCCTTTTTTTAAAATTCCTAAATTATTTTTGTAAAAGTCAGTTAGCGTGAAAAAAATGACAATTTTCAAAAAATTCATCGTGATACTTTTATGTTGAATGATTTTGAAAAAAAATTAACAATATATTTAAAAATCTCACTTCAGTATAAATCTAAACGTATAATTAATATACAGACAAAATTTGAAGTTTTTATATATAACAGTTTCTAAGAAAAAGGTACATATAATAGCTCAATTTAACATTTACGGTATAGGGGGTACCGACAACCTTAATCCCTAACGGCCATCGAATACTTTGGTGCAACAGGTAGAATGGTACTTGTATCCACTATCTATTACTTCAGTAAAAATCCATTATTTCGACAGAGGTAAATAATACCATATAGATAGTACAAAAATTAAGGTGTTCAAAAATAAACACCACACCTTATGTCAATATTTTAGACACAACATTACGCTTTGATGCCAAATTTCACCAATAAAATTATTGATTCTTCTTCAAATATAAGTATGAGGTGATTCCATCTGAGAGATGCCACGTGCCTATGGATGGAACTTCTTGAAGCGCGCCTAGTGGAAAGATATATATATATATATATGTAAGGATAATTAAATTAGATCTAAAATTAAATTGCTAGCCACTTCTAACTTTTATTTTCCCGTTACATCTTCAAGTATTAAATTTATTACCCAGTTCGGGAATTTAGAACACATGGCTTTAACAGATCTTCCACCACTCCTACCATTAATTTTTTTACCTAGTATTTCACATATACCTTTTCAATAAGGAATGCACTTGAACAGACATCTGGCTCTTGAGAAGCCTCGGACTCTTGATTTTTAACACGCGTGTCCGTCTCTCTCTCTTTTTTCAAATCAGATTACAAAGTGATCTCATGGAATAAAGACGGTTAAAATAAAATGGCTTGATGTTCAATCGAAAAACACTACATATATATATATATATATATATATATATAATCAATATCTCTCTACAAGAGAGAGATTAATAAATATGATTGAAACTGAAAAAAATTGAAACTGCAAGATAACCAGACAACAGAATTTAAAATGAGATATGAAAAATTAAAATACTAGTTAAATATAAAAGAATGGATGCTACAGTATTATCAACATTGCTGACTTAGGACAGCTTATATATAAAAAAAAATTTATATAAAAGTGGGGTTGAACATGTTTTGTGGCCAGCCAACCTTCTTCCTTTCTGTTAATAATACTGAGCAAAAACCTATTAAAAATAATGGACAGGAAATCTAAATCCATTATGATAAAAAGGTAACTTACCTAAAAATTGCATACAGAAATGTAGAGCCAGCGCTAAATCTGATGATAGCGTAAATCCATATGGGCTATCGTTGTCATTACCGCTCAACAGATGAAAAACCGATGTGTTACTTCTGACCAGTTGGTACTCAGTCATGGTGTAACTTTCAGAAGGCGAAACTCTCAGAAAATACATAATACAAGCCTAACAATATTATGCAAACCTCTATTATGGATGCAATAAAACCAATTTTTGCAGAATTATCTTCATCCAAAATATTGAAAAATATTTAGGTGAAAAGACTTAGAATTCAAATGGGTCTTTCAATTCTGGTTTTGATCTACTGCCTCAAAACATCAGGGTCTTCTAGAACAGGGGTCGGCAACTCGCGAGCCACATGCGGCTCTTTAGATGTGAAGATGTGGCTATTTTTAGTTCCATACTCAAATATTATTTATTTTATAAAAATAAACGAGTCTTACAGTAGTCGCATACGATGTGTAACATCTGACTTGTTATCATGGTAAATATGCAATAGTGACTTTAATCCTGAAAGAAATGAATCGGTTATGACTGGAAATAATTTTCTTTGTCAAATAATTATATCTTTAATTAAAATTTTAATTAATTAACACTAGGAGTAATGTAGTTTTTATCAAAAATATTTATTATTGTTCAATTTGGAGAAGAGTGGAGGCAATAGATTTATGAAAATTAAAGTATGTCACATATACTTGTGATTTCAAAGTATTTAAAAGTCGTTGAAAAACGGCGTCAATAACAGTACCACTTTTAGTTGTCAAAACATTTCGATTAGTGTTCATTTCGAGCTTGAGTTCCTCTTTCAGAAAAGCTATGAGCGGCTCAGCTTCTAGCAAACTGAAGTTAACGTTAAAATCACCACCCAAAATCATGGGAAGCGAGTGATAGTTTTTTTAAAAAAAGAGCAGAACCACCTTCGGTATACGGTAAAAGTACAAAATGCAGGAAATCTGTAATTTTTTTAACTGTTTGATTCGGAGAAATGTATGCGACCACCAAAATGACAAGACCTGCTGGTATGTACGGTAGGTGGACGTCTTAATTGCTGCTGCAGTTGAACCCCCAGACGAGGGAGGCGAAGAGACACCGTCAAGCGCATGCTTAAAAATTAGAAATATTAGAGAAAATCAAAAATACCCGTTTACTTAATTAGTTTTTTTTAATCGAGAAATCTTTTTTAATCACAATTAAAAATATTATATTGACAGCGACAGGAATTAACCTCAAAGTATGAATATGATAAGCACTTAAATATTTATTCATATAATTCCATATTACTTACTCCTATTTTTTTAAGAATGATGAGCTTTGTCAGACGCTTAACAAGAAATATAATTGTTAATATATATAGTTTACACATATATAAATATATCCTCAGAGAGATTTCACACACACCGAGCCCTGAGACTTTGACATTTGAGCGTAAGAATCACAAGTTTATTCTGGATGAAGTCTAATAAGACTTGCTGGTATGTGCGGTAGGCGGGCGTCTTAATTGCTAGTAGAGTTGGACCCCCAGACGAGGGTAGCGAAAAGACACCCTAAGGCCAGGCTAGCGAAGAGACACCCCAAGGCGCTGAATTGATCAAATCAAACCCCACGCGCTTCCCCCGACTTCCTGTTACGCATTTCCGTCCCTTTTCACGAAATCCCTCCAACAAATATCCAGCAACCGAGAGTAAAGATGTTACATATCAAAAAACATTTAAAAATCATTCTGAATTGATTAACGAGGATTAGACACCGTTTCTTTTCTCAGCCACTTGTACTCGCTTTTCACGCACCCCTCCCCCGTGACACGACGCGGACCGTCCCCAAAAGCCCTCTTGTAGCTAAACAGTGGAACGTTAATATTCACTCACTCACCCCCGTGACACGTGGTAAGTATGTCAAAGATTGCTTCGTATACGCATCTGAGGAACTGTTTCGTAATTTCTAAAACAAACCAGAAATCTTGAAAAAAATATCAAAGATTTGCAACCATCTGCTAAAACAGTACAAGATAGAAAAACTAAAATGTCTTCATATTTGCAGGTGGAAGATATTCAACTTTCTTCTGCCGTATCATTTTCTATAGATGAGTTTTGCGACATAAAAGATACGGCACAAGTTGCCCTATTTGTCAGGTATATATCTTCCCAAGGTCCAATAGAACTTTTAGGATTGCTACCGCTCTCGGGACAAACTAGAGAGGAAGATATAGCGAATGCCGTGCAAAATACCTTCAAGATAATAAGATCGATTTAAATAAAATTGTTTCAATAGCAACTGATGGAGCCAGAAGTATGATAGGAAAAAATGAAGGGGCAACAACGGTTCTTTAGAGCAAAATAAACCACGAAGTTCGTACGTTTCACTGCATAATACACCAGGAAGGGCTTTGTGCCCAAACATTTCCGGCCGAAATAGTTGAGGTCATGCATTTGGTAATTAAGATTGTTAACAGCATCTTGTCAAAAGCACTCTACCATCGTCAGTTTAAAGAATTCTTAAACGAAATGGATACTCAGTATTCCGACCTCCTTCTTCACAATAAAGTGCGATGGCTTTCCAAAGGTAAGGTGTTGAAACGTTTTGCTTTGTGCTTGAATGAAATACAAACATTCCTCAATGGAAAAGGCATTAATCACCCTTAATTAGAGAACGACAAATGGTTGCAAAAATTTTACTTTATGGTGGATGTCACAGCGAAATTAAATTACCTGAATCTAAAACTGCAAGGAAAGAAAAACCCAACCTTTGTTTTGGTAGAATTGGTTTGTTTCGAAGAAAAATTAATTCTTTTTGAAAAAGATATTCATAAATTACTAAAGCAATATCGCGATAAAACCAGTGCAAATGTTGACTCGAATTACTTCAGCACAGTTATAAAAAAATTAAAGATGAATTTTCTGACAGATTTGAGCAATTCAAAACCAACAAAACCCCTCTAGCATTCATAGTAAATCCTCTCAACACAAACAGTAATTAAATCCACATTGAGGCATTTGGAATTGATACTGAATCTCTAGAAATGCAATTGATCGATTTAAAAGTAAAGCTTTGTGGAGTGAAAAATTTACAGGGTTGAAAAGCAAGTTGGAAGAGTTGGAGGTCCAGAAATGTATATACGTAACATAACAAAAGTGGACAGCTTTAAAAGAAATGCCGCGAGTTTAGGCACTTATATTAGATGCTGTAACGAAACCGCATGGAGTTCTGAGACACCTGCGACTTCCCTCCCACTGCCGGGTCAGTTTTAGGAGAATTGATCACCACATATGCTAAAACACCTGCAGTCGTTAATATATTGCGCGGTCGTGTCTTGGTTAGCACCGGCAACCTTTGACACGAGGAGAAGCCCATTCTGCCCACGGTCAGATGTAGGGAGAGAAAAAGACGCCGACAATCGTCAACCGCAGGGACCGAGAGGGGGCCGTGAGAGAAAGGAGAGTTGGAGCGAAACCTTCGCAGTGAACGGACACCAAGATCCCTCCCTCCCAAAGCAATAGAAATTGGGACTCTAAAATCATCTAATAGTACTAAATTGTAAATTAATGTAAATAATAGCTGTGACTTAATTAAACTAAATTTTTATTTTTCAAATCACGCTACCTTTATTGTTTCAAACGTCACAACGCATGGAATAGTCTTCCAGATTGCTATAGTGAGGTGAAGAAGTTGGCATTTTGAATGCTGACTATCTTCGGATGGACATATTCGTGCGAGCAAGCCTTCTTTTGCGTGAATATAATTAAAAGTAAAGTAAGAAGCCAACTAACAAATGAAAATTTAGAGTCGTGTTTGAAACTTAAAACAACAAGTTATGAGCCAAATTTATCCAAACTTTCTAAAACTATGCAAAGCCAACGCTCCCATTGAATTTGTTTGTTCAAATGTATGTTATTGTTTTTTTTTTTAATTTTTAGTACAAGTTACATTGTTTAGTAAAGTTTAAATTTTCTATTTGAATAACCATGCAAAGCCATCACTGTCATTGAATTTGTTTGCTTAATTGTTTGTTTTTGAAGTACAAGTTAGTGTTGTAAGTAAATGATCAATTGTTTTTATTTTTACTTAAATAATAAGTAATTATCTAATTAGGTCATATATATATTATTTAATTTGTTGTGAAAAAAACACTTCTTATATATCAGAGGTGGCCAACCTTTTTGGGAAGCGACCAACAATCTGATTAAAAGAAGTTACTCGTGCCACTTCCAACTTCTCCACCAAACTAAAAAAATGTACAAAAGTGAAACAAAATGTTACTTATAGGCTTATTATGAGTTATTTACACCCAAAACATATTTTTAAATGCAAGTTCTATGTAGTGAAATGTAAAAAAAAAAGTTGTATAACAAATAAAACATATATTTTCCATATAAACTTATATATTTTATTGTTGATAAATGTTTACAGGATCCATCAGTTAGCTTAGATACAAAATAAAAATAAGCAACTTGAAAAATTTAATTTTAAATGATTACTAAGGAGTCAGTTCTTTCTTAATGTGGTTTTTGAATTTGTAGTTTTTTTTACTAAATCATTTATATTTCGATTAGTTCGTGAAGATGCTAACAAAATTAGATGTTTTAGGTGCATATCAGTTAATTTTGAGCGATATTTTGTTTTAATTACGTTCGTAACAGAAAATATTTCTTCACAAACATATTTTGATCCAAACCTACAACAATATTTGACCGATAAATCATGTAAATTTGAAAAATTGCTTGGTGGCGCAAATTTCCAAATTCGATGTAATTCGGATAATTTTTGCAGTTAAAATAATTTCCTTATATGTCCTTATATGTTCCTTATATGTGCTGTAGGTCAATAATCTCAATTTGTAACTGAGGTGGGTAACAATTAATGTCTTGAAGGGAAATCGAAAAAGGATTAGTGAAAAGTTCAGTATTTTTTTTATCATCTTTAAAATCTTCAAACCTGGCTCTGGAAGAATCTTGCAAAATAGATATTAAATTTTTAAATCTATCATAGTTCGGATCATTACTAACTTTGGCAGATAATTCCTGCGTGAATGGGAAAAGTTAGTTTTTTCTCTCCACAATCCAGAAAAAAAAAGCAAGAGTTTGTTCACAAAAGAAGATATATGACCAACTAGGGTAGGAAAAATACAACCTTTCCCCTGTAATCTTAAATTTAAATTGTTTAAATGTTCCATTATATCGGCAAGAAAAGCTAAATACCACAGCTCATTTTTACTCCTGGGGAGCGAGCATTCACTGGGCAGTTCATCGTTTTCTTCCAGATATTCTGAAACACCTTTCCCTCAAACTCCAAAATCTCTCAATTTTACTTACCTTGGAAAGCCAGGGCACACTACAATGAAGGAGTAACTCGCCATTTTCTTCCGTTTCTTCGGGGAAAAGTGTACGAAATCTTTGTCGATTCAGAGCATGAGCTTGTATTTTGTTGATTCAGCGCACCACTGGGTCAACAACGAAAGACAAATTTAAGTCCTTGGCACAAAGAGCTTCTCAATGAATAATATAATGGCATTTGAAAACTTTTCTTCCCAAATAACTTTCAAGCAATACAACAAAATCTTTTATTCTGCCAACCATGCAAGGAGCTCCAATTGTGCAAACACTGTCTAATTTTGTCCATTATACTTTGTTAACTTCAATTACATTTTTAAGTTCCTTAAAAATGTCTTCACCTGTAGTTAAAACTAGTTGACGCAAATCAACAAGTTCTTCTACAGTATCAAAATTATTGTTCGCATAACGCACAAAGATGCTTAACTGCATATTGTCTGTGATATCATAGTTTTCATCCAAAGTTAATGAAAAATATTTGCCATTTTGAAGTCCAAAGACAATTTATTTTCCAACATCCTGGCCCATGTTATCTATACGACGCATGACGGTATTTCTAGACAAAGTTATTTTATCAACCATATTTTTGGCATTTAGATCACCGACATTTTGGGCTAAAATTAAAAGCCTACTTTTTATTAACTCCTCTCCATCAGAATATGGTTTTTTCTTGCGGGCTAACAATAAAGAAAGTTCATAAGAAACCTTCACCGTTGTTTCCATTTCGTCATTTCTCTTCTGGAACAAAGTTGATTTGGCCAGCTAAAGGTTCCCTTTTCTCATTGATAAATTCCGTTTGCAAATTTGATCGAACAGGATATTTGCTGTTGAAATCACTATGCAGTTGTTTGAAATGACGGTCCTAGTTAAATTTTTTTGGAACTGCTATACAAATTCCACATATCAAACAAACAGGCTTGGAAGCATCTTGATGTGTAAACAAGTATTATTCTTCCTCGACAATTTTAAAATCACGTGTTGCAATATCCTTTTCATAATTTCTTTTCGATGTCGAAGGTTTACTCATAAACTTATTGAAAATTAAAATTTTTTAAACAAATACCTCAACGATAAAATCTAAAAACAATTTTAGAAAAGGAAAAAAGGCTTAATGTCTTGCTATACAGAGTTTAAAATCAACTGAGTCTGACAGCTGGAAACAATTTGCTGATGTTACGCTACAAATTTCCTAGGCTCCGAATCCAGCATTCTGATTAGTCATGGATGCAAGTTCTTACTCCCTGTGCTTTATATAAAGTGGCTACTTTATGCAGATAGAATTACTTCCACCGTGTTAACAACTGCTCTCCTAATATATTGCAGAATTACTTCTTGACATAACAGAAATCGTAAATAGCCAACACCTTCGGAAAAACCTTTTTATCTGACTTCACGCTGACAGTTATAAACACTAAGCTTCAGCACTGCAAGGGGAAGCTGAAATTCGAATAGAAATCCAGGATGTTAAAAATTAACCGCTTCCGAGAGAGAGAGAGAATTTATTTATTTTTTTAGTTTCACGTTACTCAACACTTTTCTCGGAACGGTACAATCTCATTTTTGGCACTATACTGAAGGGGAAAAAATCTTGCTTAGCGCTTTTAATATCTCACGCTGAGAATTTCTGTATCTTACATATTCTCTCCATGATAATTTTCTATTGTAATATAATTAATTCAGTTACTTTTCATAAAATTTTTGTAGTTTTTCAATAAATCTTCGCGTGCCACAGTTACGACTCCCGTATGCCACAATGTGGCACGCGTGCCGCGGGTTGCCCACCCCTGTTATATATGAATAAATAGATATTTTTCTTATGAATAAATAAGAAATATAAGAATATCTTATGAATAAATAGATTAGTTTTTTTTATCAAAAAACTTTATTTATGCAAATGCAATTTATTGTTGGCAAGCAAAAATTTTGTGGCTCTTTAAAAACTTTGAAATTTTGTAAATTGTAATTTTTGGCTCTTCCGACTCAAAAGGTTGCCGACCCCTGTTCTAGAAGAATGGTTGATATTGCAGTGTGGATGATGCAGTAGTAATATATAATGATATAATGGCTGGTCCTTTATATATTATTAAAAATCTGGTTTGTAAAATAGAACATTTTTCTATCATTTATGCTTTTCAGTGTGACAATGCTTGAATAAAAGAAATAATATGTCTAATTCCCCATAATTACATACTCATGGGGCTCTGAGAAAAAGAAAAAAAAACACAGATGAGCATTTTATTGAAATAGAAAATCCAACATATGAAGCAGGTGCATTTTAAGTGTAACATAGTGTATAAAATAATTGTATTCTGCTGTACAAAATTACAATTGATTGTTTAACCCTTTCGTGCCTAACAGGACACATACGGAAAATTTCAAAAATTCTTTTGGAACAGAAACGTTTCTCAGTCTATTTGGAGGCTTTCCCATCAGTGCTGCCAATATTTTTGAAGGTATTTTCATCCGCAGAACAAATGTGTCATTAACGTACATAATGCACAATTCCCGAGTTTTTAAAGTGTTGTAGCAGGTTATTCCATACTGTACGAACATAAATAGCTAAGTTTTGGAAAATACCACCTATTTTTGATTAAATGTTGATTGATCCATAAATCTAAAGCCAGATGAGTTACTCACGAAACGGATTACCTCTAATAAAGTGGTAAGTGTTAAAGTTTTACTTCCGTTCTTATCATCGGGACATATGTGTCCCTCTCGTCTTGGATAGTGGGAACACATTATCCTAACAGTCCTATGTGATCATTTCTCTTGATATTATATTTTTTGATTACTTTGAAATATAGCTGCCCATTATATATATATATATATAATATATATATATATATATATATATATTTTAATTTAGGCATAGATTAATTGAATCTAAAATGACTTGACGCAGGGGACTTACTAATGAAGAAATGAAAAAAAAATGTAGAAGGGTCAGATGACAAAGATATTGATTTGAATTATGAAGTAGACGATCCCAATTTTCAGGATCCAGCACACAATTTGCAGTACTCATTCAATTCAGACGAGTGTGAAATGTGTCGTGCCCCAGTCCTATCTTGGACTGGCTTCACATTGCCCAGCGCGTCTCTAGGTGTGGAAGGAAACATATTATCACCAACGAAAGCCATAATTACAAATATTTATTAACAACACACAAATAACAACAACAAGTTAAAACTACAAGTAGAAACCCCGGAGTGGTTATCTACACCCTTTATTAATCCTGATACTCAAATCTAACATACAATTCTAACCTTTAAATTTAATATTCCCTGCTAAGTAATCTCAGCTATCAGAATTGACAACGGAGACGAACCCTTACTAACGTCAGGTCGGTACTAAATCTAATCTCTTTGATTCCTTTAATGATTAATAATATCAAATACTATCCAAAACGCGCTAAGCTTGCTGAAGAGATCCGTAGTCGATACTTACATTTAATTTGGCAATTCCTTCTCCTACTCTTTCTTACTAAATCTAGACTTTATATAGTCGAACTCATTAGCATATCACTATCTCGTGTTTTCCCCGAGGAGGCTGTGAAATAGAATAATTGCTGGCCCCAAAGTTACCCAAGAGGATTAATGGAAGATTGACGCGGATAGACCCGTCACAAATGGATATTGATCATGATACCATATCGCGAAAGATGGAAGAAAAAAAGAATTTGAATGTTTTAAGGCAATCTAATTCTACAACAAAATCATGGGAGGTGTAGACCTTGCAGACCAAATTACAATGTCTATGAATTAGATAAATAATCTTGCAAGTGTTGGAAAAAAGTTTTTTTTTTGTCTATTGATGAGCGCAGTGGTTACCTCATGGATTGTTTACTGCGAACTCAAACTTCGAAAAACCCCACTTCTTGATTTCGTTGCACATCTTGCCCCCTCTTGAACCTAGACGCCCATCCAAAACAACCCGAAGCTTACTCAATGTTAGTGACCCTCTGCCAGTAACAACAAAAACACGACGGCGGTACCGTAAATGTCCACAACAAAAGAAGGAATCGTGCACTAAAATAAAATGCCCGATGTGTATTGTCCCATTGTGCATTGATTGTGTATGTGTGTATTTCAAACTACACCATTCATAATTAAATTTTTATAACTAGAAAATCATTAGTTTTCTTTACAAAATTACTCATTGAAGACAACTGGGACACATATGTCCCGATCCTAAATCAGTGTTTAAAATTTTCCCAAAAATATAACATCATAGTTTTAGCATTCTAGTGTGCCCTATTCATAGCTTAAGCTATCAAACTCGTCGTGAAAGAATTAAACTTGATGACATTCCCACAAGTTTGAAAAAGCTTCGATTGTAACGCTGTAAAGTTTTATATCGATGTTGTACTTGTTGAGTTTTATTTTGTGAACCTCAATTTTGTGTGTGTGAATGCGACGAATATTATTTTTTTCATAATAGGATAGATGAGGAAAAAAATACTGATTTTGAATTCAGACTTCAAATTTTTAAATCTTTTTAAATATGGTAGAACTTTAAAATTTGAGATCCACAGATAAAAGGCATTATTTAGAGTTAATTTGGTACATAAATGGGGAATCTACCTCACACACAAAAGTTATCTTGCAGTTAACAGAAGGTAAGCTAATTTTCTTTAAACTTTTGTGCTTATATTTTATGTTTAGAAAAATATATTAACTTAACAGCAAAAACTGATTAAGTATTTTAAGCAGTACATTGTAATAATTGTAAAAAAATCACACAAAATGTGCAAAATCATTCATTTATGTTGAATCGAAAAAGTATGTCGATATGTACAATTTTTGGTTTCAAGAGGTATTAAGTCCTCTTAGACAAACTACTGCATACATATATAGAAAGGGAGAATTATAATAAGTCATAAATTTTGATATGCATCTGAATCTATAGTTTTTTTTATTATATGATGTAGAAATTTTAGAAAAAGCTGTCAACAAGGGACGATGTACGATTGTTGTGAAGCGGTATCGGAACACGTTGAAAATGACCCAATTCAGTCAAGACAGATATTTTTGTTTTTTATTTTATTGAATAGAGTTATCTTTTGAATTTACGAAACATACTTTATTTTGTTTCTACACTACCTAGAGGCCAAATTACAATCCATTTCATAAAGTTAGAAAAACCGGAAGTGGGTTTATGATGCACCAAAAGTGGGCATTTAAATTGCTCAAAATCTATCATGGCGAGTCTGATAACTCAAAATATTATGAATGTATTTCTATAAAACTTTTTGAACCTGACATTTATGTTATTTTCTAGAGTATGTACTAAAATATATCTTATTGTAAGAATACTTTTTGAGTTACGGCTTGTTATTTAACTAATAGTCTCATGAAAAATGCAACATTTCTTATAATGTTTACTCAATCAGCTGTAAAATATTGAAATTTTAATAAAAGATTAAAATTTTAGTACATTTTCTAGATAAATGCATCTAATTTGTTTTAGTAATACTTTTACTAATACATGTGTATTACTTTTTTCTCTAACTGCTTTGAAATGTTTCAAAAATATTGCCAAAATTTCACTTAAAATTGTGATTTTTGTAAAATTCAGGTAATTTATTTTTAATTTTGATAGTTAAATAGTAATATTAGTATTGAGTCCTAAAAGAGCATTTATAATGTTTTGGTATGCTATTTGGTATAAAAAGTACTCCGAACGTGTTCGGATACCTTAATAAAAATGATAAAAATATTTTGAAGCTATGTTTTTGCTTAAATCTGCGGCTGAAGGTCCTTTTCAATGAATAAGTAACGTGGCGAATACTTAATTAGCTCTACACTTTCACACAATTTGTAAATTTGGGAAAAAATGGCATTGAATATTTCTTGAAGTCTAAAAAGACCTTAATTAGTGAGTTGTTTTCAAGGATTATTAGGATCTGGACAGGTCAGATACATTATTTTCTTATTCCAAAATCTCGCTGATCTCCAATGCACTTTTCTTTTGGAAATGAAAAGGCAATTTCGCAAATAACTTGAGGTTCTTGGGGGAGAAAGAGAGAAAAGGAAAATAAAAAATTCTTATACGTTGGTAAAAGATGCTGGGAATGAATCCTGTTCGAAACGGAAATCTGGCTCTTGACGCTGTGGAGCTTTTCTGTCAGAGGAAACAAAATATTCTGCTTCGCTTCATTTCATCCCCCATTTTACATAAATATTTGTGAAAGAATCTCTGCTATGAAAGAAGATTAATTCTAGTCAAGCGTTTTATTGAATTCGGTCGTGGGAAAACAGTACTTACAATCTGGGAGGAACGGACTTTTAAAAAAAATTCGAATCTGTAAGGATAAAATATTGTTGTTCCAGTTTCCCTTTCTTCCATTTGCTGATTAGCAATGGAATTTAAATGTTGTACTTCACCTTCTTTTCTGGTTTTTGTTATTTGCAGTGTTCCTTTGAAAATCACTTTCTTGTTTTTTGGAATTTAATCGTTCTCCTCCGTTTTTTTTATTTAGCATCTATTTTTTGAGGAAAAATATCAGTTGACGACTAATTTGGTAGATTTAGAAAATGATTTGATCGAGTTATGATGTTAGTATATTTTACAAAATTTTTTAAGCACCCAGAATGTACAGAGAGCAACCTTCATCTCTCATCCAATTAATAAAGTTGTAGAACATATTTGTCTCAAAAGAATTTAATTTCAGTATTCTAACACCGTAAAATAATTTCGGAAAGAAAAATTTATAATTGTATAGATAATTGTACTTGTTCCTAAGCTAAAAAAGAAAGATGTTTGAGGATAAAGGTGTAGGTAATACATTAAAAAAGTAATAAATATTTTAGTCTAATACATTTCAAATAACTTTATGTATCATCCTTTCTGGATATCGAGTGAATACATAGTGGGAAAAAAACTCTATTTAAGTATTTAGCTTTTATTAATTTTCGATGTACTTCAAAATTTATATTTTCATTTCGGTAAGTAAATACCAGTTGTTTCGGATAATTTTGAGGCAAAAATATTAAATTCTTGCATTCATCTATCATTAAGGATTGGATTTCATTTTTGAGAAATTAGTATATGTTTACAAAATAAGATTATTAAATACATTTTATAACAGTATATATATAGTTACTGCTTTTGAAAAACATATATGTTTCTAAATTGATGTTCTCAACGTTACGTTTTGCAACTTAGAAAATAGATTAAATTCTGATCTTTAAAATAATCATGTGCTAAACTGAGTTAATACTTTATTATTTTTAAATTTTCTTATCTTTATTTGATGATTAAGACCTTGGTTATTAATTTTTAATTTTGCAAGTTTCTCTTGAGTTAATTACGTCCGAATTATAAAGATGCAAATTATAAAGATGATTTGGTAATGAAAACGACATTTCTCATGTTGAGATTTAGAAACACTTATATCTAACCTTCCAGTAATGGAATATTGCAATTTATTTTTCCAATTCTTTATTACTTTAATGCTGATTATTTCTATTATTTTTTCGGGCAATTAACATTATTTTATACTGGATCCTCTTTGTCCTAGAAAAGGAGCAAGATATTAAATGATTAATTCGTAATAAATTACCTGGTAGCTACTTTAATTGTGTAAAACTCAAATAGTTTTTTTTTTTTTTGAGTTTTTTGTTTTCAAGTACGTTTGAAAAAAGAGAAAAAAAGACGTTGCCACGAAAACAAAGATTTATAGCAAAATTTTTGTACCATTTAAAAGATTTTTTTTTTGAAAAATAATTTTTAATAATCACTCGTAACAATATACAAAAATATTAATAATTAGATTATATTTAAATGTTCCATTAATTTAACTATGAGCTTTCAAAATAACCAATTTGAAAAAGACATTTTTTGCTCAGCTGTACACAAAATTTTATTAAATGTGTAATATTTTGACGTTTCAACAGCTCACGTTATTCTTTCTCAGCTATTTAGATGCTTTATATTCTTCTTAAATAAATTTTAAATAATTAATACTTTGAATTTTTTTCAAAAGGAAACTAGGTATGTTCTATATTAAACTGTGTTCTTTGAAAACAAATACGGAAACCTTTAGTCCCATTCATTTATTTCTATGATATTACGGAGCACAAGTATAATCATTTGGATTAAAAATGTGCGACATCATCCGTCGTTCTTTCTTTCTTCCTCAGGCGTGCTTTTTCCCCAACCACGTATCCAGCTTCATCCCACCAGTCTAGTTTCTTCGAGTTGCCAGGTCCTCTTCTTTGATTCGCTGCCGGATCTTTCCATATATACTCGACTCGTTGCCTGATCTTTCTTATATGCTCGACATGTTGCCAGGTGCCCGGGCGCTAGATCCTTGCAATTACCTACATACCAATGACGTGTAAAGACATCCTTCATTCAAACATAATTGGTGAATCATTCCATAAGAATCCACCTTTCCTACTTTGTCCGACATTTCATTGTCTGTTTTTGTCACCAACAAGGAACTGCTGGTCAAGGTTTTGGTTAGATCAACGGTTTTGGAAAGAATTAAGGTAAGTCGGTACCCCCTAACCCGCTAATGTTAAATTGAGCATTTTTATGTGCCTTTTTCTCATAAAATATTAAATGTACAGACTTAAATTTTTTTCTGTATATTAATTAGACTTTTTTATTTAAACTGAAGTGAACTTTTTCAAATATATTGTTTAGTTTTTTCAAAAACTTTCATCGTAATGTATCACTATGAGTTTTTTGAAAAATGTCATTTTTTTTCACGATAACTGACTTTTACAAAAATATTATCGGTATATTAATAAAAGTTCACTTCAGTATATATATTAACATATCAGTAATATTCAGTGAAGATTGTAATTGCTTCCGTTGAATAGGTTCTGAGAAAATGGTACACGCATTTTTAAAAACACCGTTTTGAGATAATTGCATTTTTATTATAAAATGTCACTTCATCAAAAAAATTATGAATTACAATCTGTATTTGCACTATTTTTTTAAATATTACCTTATTCTCAATAACTTTTAAGACTTTTTAGTTATTTCTTTTACTTAGATTTCTCAGAAAATACATATATAGCATTTTTCACTTTTAATCTATCGAGATATTTTATAGCATTTGCATCATTTTTCTCAAATAATGCATCAAAGTTTGAAGAATTTTCTGTTCTGATACATTATTGTCATCCAAGTTGATTATAAATCATCATATATACCATGTAAAAATGTGTCAATACATGAAAATATGGCTTAGGTAATACATCATTATACGACATTTCGAAAAGTTTCATTAGTGTTTTATAAATTCCAATGTAAAGACAATTTCTTAAAGTATCAGAATTAAAAGGATTCTTAAAATATTACATAAATGGTATCCAAAACAACAAAAATAAAACTGATTTTATGTATTTAAACATGAAATTTGTGTATTTTTTGTATGTAACAAGTTTAGTGCAACGAAAAAGGGCATTGCATTTTGGGATATATTTATGTACCTTTTACTAAGAAACTTTAGAAAACAAAGCTTAAAAATTTGTGTGTACATTAAATAAACATTTATCTTTATACAGAAGTGAAATTTTTTTTAAAAAAATTAATCAGTATGTTTAAAAATGTAATTTTGTAGAGTAGAATAATGAATTTTATAAAAATTTTCCTTTTCTATGTTACGACATCTGCTTTTCAGCTAAATGTCTGAAGAATATCTAAAAAATTTCACTTCAGTATATATAATATATATGCAATATAAAATAAATATTTCCAGTTCATGCATACAATTAATTTTTGAGAAAGAAGACACAAATTTAAAAATATAATCTATATAAGACAGTAATACATGGTTATATGGCACTTCGAAAAATTTCTTTAGTGTTTTGTATATTCACATGTAAACACAATTTCTTTAAATATAAGAATTAAAAAGATTATATAAATATTACATAGATAGTATCCAAAACAACAAGTAAACTATTTTTGTGTTTTTAAACATGAAATTTATGATTTTTTTTGTATATAACAAGCTTCATGCAACGCATTTTCAGATATATTTGTGTGTGCATTAAATAAACATTTATTTTTATACAGAAGTGAAATCTTTTCCTAAAAAAATGATCAGCCTGATTAAAAAAATAATTTTTGCAGAGTACAACAAGGAATTTAATAAAAATTTTCCTTTTCTGTGTTACGACATATGCTTTTTAGCTAAATGTCTGAGGAATATTTCAAAAATTTCACTTCAGTATACACAAGAATATATATGAAATGTAAAATAAAAATTTCCAGTTCATGCATACAGTACATTTATAGAAAAGAGAAAACACAGTTTAGAAAAGAAAATTTTCAGAAAACAATAGCTTTTATATATAATTTTACCTCATCAAAAAGAACTTGCACTGTAGCTGGTTTTTACCTTATTTTTCTTAATATTATCTTCTTCTTTTTTCTTTTATCTTTTCTAATTTTCTTTGATCATCCAGAAAAACCATGCTTGCTTTCATTAATTTTTCTCTATCGAGAATTTTCATGGCACTTACCGAATATTCTCCAGGTGCTACTGCCATTTACTGGAGTTTTTGTTAATTTGGATACATTACCATCATTAAAGGAACAAACAGCTTTATAAACACCAAGTGAAAGTGTTTCAATGTGCACAAATGTTGTTTTCGGAACCCGTGATAAAATGACACTATGAAAACTTTCATTCGGGTTTTGTGTTTTTCGATGCAAACATTATCTCAACAAATCAAGCTGGGAAAGATATCTAAATATAGAACTCATTGCTACTACAACAGCAACCGGAAGACTTTTTATGCTTGTAAGACTTATCCGATTCTTCAGCCTGTTTATATCCACACCATTAATTTCCACCAACAGGTCAAAAACAATGTTTTTATGTGCCCATTATTTTCATATACAATATTTCGAAAGAATATTGACATCTATCACCTTACCTGTATCAATGCTGGTCACAGTAACTGCACCGTTTGATGATGTGTAACCGCGTTTCTGCCATGTCCACAATATTATTATTACCTTCATTTTCGCAAATAGCTTCCCTCGCAGCATTTTGAATGGACTCCTCGTAAACAAGTTTTACATCATTTGAGATTCGCTTACCGTAAGGAGAAACCCTTGTAGGTGGTTGCCGAAGATTCATTATGCTGCAAAACATTCTCCCAGCTTCTGCACATCTCCCAATGGAACACGCAGCATATACAAACCTGGTATTTATTGTGGCAATTTGCATTCCTTCATGAATATTTAAAAAAGAGAATTCTACATCATATGGACAAGCACAACATTTCAGGACATATTTCCAGCCCAAACTTACCTTTTAAAACTGGCATATCTAAATCTCTTTTACACATTTTACAGTGAACTTAATTCTTGAAAGCAAATGCAAGAATATTTTAATTCATGATGTTATTTTTAATACTTACTTTAATAAGAAGAAAAACTCTAATCAAACTTTATTTTGCACATGTCTCCTTTGAGTCATGTGTATGTCCACCTTGAGGATTGACATTACTCTTTTAGTATTTGAAGTACTGTTACTATGATTATTGAACTATTACTATATTCCCACCTTCTTAAAACGTACCTTTATGTTTTTTTATTTTTTTCTGTCTAGTTAATAAAGAAACAAAAACTTCGAAATTTCAAAATTTCTGAATTTTAGAAATTTTATATATTTAATTAAAAAACCCAAACACACACGATAAAAACGTGTATGCGCTCCAAAATAGGTATACAACCCTGACGGTTACGCTTGCAGTTAATCTACAGTTAATTGCGTATGAATAAATAAAACAGAGAGTGGCTTTGGAAAAGCTTTCCAGATTTAAGAGTTCAATGTTTACATTTCTATCTGTCAAAGGGGGCGTGGCTAATCAGCTGATTATTTTTTAAAAATCATTTTAACATACTTTTAATTAGTAAAATGACACTTTCGGTACATCATTGGAATGGTCCTGATTTGGGGATTTTAGAAATATCAAAAACTCAAAATCGACTTCCCGAAGGTGTTTACCCTACTGACTCCCCTTAAACAATCACAAGTGATATAATAAGAAGAAACCTAGGAGTGATATCTAAAGGGTCGATTATTCCTAATATTTCAGTTCTAAGTAAACACGACTACCAGAAATAGATAAGGAGAACAAGCACTAATGAACCGATAGCTAATTCTACCATCTTAAATCTTCAATCTAATAATTTAATCTAAGCAATTACTTTCTTAACTCACGCTAGGTTTGTGAATTAAATACTCCAATATTTGCACTTACGTAACAGTTTCACGGCTCCTTCTATAAAACCTAGACTTTATATAGCCAAACTAATTTACATATCGCGTGTTCTTATTGAAAGGATGTGAATTAATGTGAATGCTAGCCCCAAAGTTTCCCCAAGAGGATTAATAGGAAAAATATCACGAATAGACCCATCACAGCCCCCTCCAAGAAAAAAAACGTGATTTATAAAAGGGTCTTAATGCCCGATAAAAATTATGTTGAAAACAATTTTGCTCTGAAACTATCAAGAAATCTTAAACTTCAATTTATCATTAACTTCTACATAACAATACGCTAAAAACACTCCAAAACTACTAGCTCAAATAGTTTATCACTCCCAATTTTCCTATTTTACAAACATTATTTAAGGTGTACCCCATTTGGGCGAGGACTAAGGAAAAACCTCCCGATGGAGGGAAAAACCGGCCGTACACAACCCGTAAAACTTAAATATTTTAAACAAACGCATCTTGACTTTACAGCTATTTGCTCTTCTAAACAAAATCTTCAAAACACAGGGTAAGCCACCCTTAATTGAAAACTGGATCAGTGGACGTACAAAAAGATTTTTGGACACTACATACATACTTACATAGACAACATTGAATTTTCACACATATTTAAATTGTCATTTACTTTATATACTAAATCTCATCTGGTTTTTAAGAAAAACGCCCACTCCAATCGCTCAGCGCTATTAGTATTGTGGTTAAGTTTCTATCTACGCCGTGACCCAAAACCACATATATACTATTATAAACATCAATATGCAGACACATACACAATTATATACAATTTTCAAAACATTTAAAATATAAACAAACAATACAAGGAATTCTCGCACCCCGAGATAAGTCTCCATAAGTAGTAAGCAAATGTAATCATACAGCTGCTTTCCACAATTTAGAATAGTTTATAGGTATACAAAAGTTCATTTTTCATGCAACGTAATGTATAACTTTTGTACAATGAAAACTTCAACAAAATGAGACTTGCTTCTTGCAAAAATTCACCCCACTGCCTGTAAGTAAAAATATAAATGAAACAATACAACCTGGCTAATAGCTTTTTCCTCTTCTTTCTTCGATGTCTGTAATATGAACCTCAAACGATGTAGACCTTCTGCTTCGTAGACACTCCTCGGGCTCCTGACAATCTGGTTTGTACTGTTGGCGATGTCTCAAGTTGTACGGGACCCCTGTACAGAATTGGTCTCTTCTAGACCCGCCTGGTCTTTCCTGGGCTTGCGTTGTTCTTGTTGAAGATCGGGAAACCGGCTTTCCCGTTGAATTCTCTTCTGCTCCTGAGATTGTATGGGCTTGACCTCCCTTGCTTTATCCGGCTTGACAAGTGGTCTTTCTTCCTCTGGCTTTGGCCTCGAACCTCCGGTTCGAACGCGTCCAAAGTGTTGCTCGGTTCTTCTAAATCTCTTCTGGCTTTTTCAGTCGACGCGATGGATTACGTAAGCCTCCTCTTATGGAGGTCTTCTTTTTCTGTGCGGACTCTCAGACAGTGACTCTCGGATCCTTATTTAAAACTTCTGATCATCTGGATGTCTTTAAATAGGTTTTGTCCTTTTTCTTCCCACTCTCTCAGATAATGACTCCGGGACCACTCACTTCCACCTCTTCAACTTCTGTTTTTTTTTTTTTTTTTTTTTGCCTAAACCCTATTGAGGAATCATTAAGCTCACTAGGTTGTTTGCGCTTGTTCCCCATTGTCCCTCTTTGATCACTTTTACTCTCAGCACCACTGGTCTGTTTACTCTTTTCTACCTGTCTTTCACCCGACTCACTAATCCTAAAGCATTGTGACCGCTCTAACCCAGATCTACTCTCCTCCAAGCTACTCGACTCATACTCGGATCCTCTACTTACTGAACCATCAACATCCACCACACCCTCGTCACTTTTTCTCTGATGGTAAATTCGTACTTGGTCTATATTAAACGTAATTATTCTACCTGCCTTAAAAATTAAGCGGACCGTCCCCAAAAACCCTCGTGTAGCTGAACAGTGAGACGTTAATATTCACTCACTCACTCTACCTTCTTAAAAATTACAGCATTATTATTTTGAACACTCAAGACTCTGTAAGGGCGCCATACTTGGGGTGGAATTTCGCTAACACCTTTTTATTGGCAGAACTTATGGCAGAGCGTTTCAAAAAGCACGAAATCATTGTCCTTATGTTAACTTCATTTCTCCTTCTATTTTAGTACTTTGCCCACTCTTCATGTTTCTTTCTAGTATTCTGCCTAGCTTCCTCAAACACCCTTTCAATATTCCTAACAACAAATTCTGCGCCATCCGCCACCATCACAAGTTTTTGAAACGGGGTAAGAAGATTTCTGCCCAAAAATAAATTTGCTGGAGTTTTACTTTTGGTCTCTTGAACCGCCGTTCGCAAGGCATATACAAATTCTCTTAGAAACTGGTCCCAGGTCTGAAGATTATCATTTGCAAAAGTAGGAATAATTTTTAAGAGATCACGATTAACTCCTTCCGTTCTGTATGACTGAGGTCTATACACAACTGTTTTGACATGCTTTATATCTAATCTATTACTTAAATGCTCAATTACTTCGGATACAAATTGGGGACCCCGTTGTCGCTTATCATTTTTATTGGAGCTGCATATCGCGAAATATAATTTTAGAACCAGGTATTGGCAATTATCTTTGCGGAAGCTTTTGGGAAGGATATTACTTCAACCACTTCGTAAAGTGATCCGTTATTACTAAAATATATCTGTACCATTCGGGTTTTTACGCTGTTTAGGGGCCTAACAAATCTAATGAAACTATTTCATACGGATAATTAGTTACAATCGTTATTAGACAACCAGCTGGTAACGCATTCTTATAGTTATTCTTTTGTTTAAATCCCATGTCAGAACAAAATCGTATATAAACTTTCTCATAGAGGGAAAATAACAAGCATCACTGACGCCACTTCTTACGACACAATACAACAGGAGATGTGTAAGCCGACTGAATTTGTACGATTGTGCCCTCTCGTAACATTTAATCTACATGATAGTCTATTATACCTTGCTTAACCCTGTCAGACCTATAAGGCCTATATACTACAGGGACACTATCACCCGTATCGATTTCATGAAATAATACATGAGTATGTCCAGGTTTATCCAAAAACAACCCTTAAAATTACTAAATAATGTTTTTAATTCTTTCTTTGACTTCCCTCTAGTTCCGTATTTGAAAGATCAATTTCTAAATTCCCCTCGTCGATTTTCATTTCTTCAATTTGCAAATACGGAATCGCTAATGACTTTTCATCGAAATTCATCGTGATTTTTGCTTTTCGAATAAAATCGATACCTGAAATACAATTCTATTCTAGATCCGCCAATATATGAAAATTCCACTTTATCTTAAATTTACGATTTCTGATCTCCAATTCTAACGTTCCTACGTTGTTACAACAGGCACCTTGGACCGTTACTACTTTGGTGTGTGATTTTTCTGGTTTGTAAGAAAAATATGACTCATACGTTATTTCAGAGATAAACGACTTCTTAGCCCCAGTATCCCATAATGCTTTCGTAAAAATATCATTTAATAAAATGGGAACGTACGGAAGTTCCACAGGGGACTTCCGTAAAGCGAAAACATCATAGAAGGTTTCTCTTCAACCTGCGATCGATCCTGATTTCAAAAACTTAAAAAGTTTAAATTTTTATGATTACCCATATTCCAATGATTATTCGCCCCTCGGTCAAAATTGCCACTCAGACCGCTATCTCTAAACTGATTCCTACCGCCACGATTCTCGAACCCGCGATCATTTCTGTCAATGCAGTTCCTGTTCTCAAACCCTTGGTTAACATGGTTCCTCTGGGGTCTATTCCCATATGAACTTCTATCAGCGTCTCTCCTGTCATTTTGACATTCAACTACCCCTGCATCTCTCCAATTTCTACTTGTACGATCTTCGGTAAACCTCCTACTCACATCCCAAACTCGTCTTTCACTATTACTATTACTCGAACCCTGGTTGTCTCTCCTCAAATATATGTCTTTATATTTATTGATCATTTGAAGTAACTGCGATTGAGAAGTTGGATTTCGAATCTCGATGTATTCCATCAACTGTGGTTCAAGACGGGATATAATGTGATCGATTAAATTTGTTTCCAACATATTTAGTCCCAGTCTTTTGTGTATTTTGATTAAGTCATAAAGGAAGTCCAATGGAGCCTGACCGTGACCCTGATACGACGAATGGAACCTGACTTCTAATTCAGTCTTATTCGTAACCACCGGGAAATTTTCCGTCAATGCCTCCTTTAATTGCGCGAAATCTGTAGCATTCCCCTGCACCAACAATGATCCGAACACCTCGTACCAGTCCAAAGCACGTCCTCGGAGACGCCCTTTGAGAAAAGGCATGCTAAATTGTTCGGTATCTCTTAAAACTTGACATTACTGTCAATACATTCCAAAAAATCCGCCACGTTTCCTAATTTGGAGGAAAACAAATCAGGCAATAGCCTAAAACTGGATCCGATTCCTATCTCGGAGTTAGGGGAAATATGTATATCTGACAGCCCCGTTGGGTGCCATTGTGTGGGTGGTGGTCTAATCAGCACCCCTCTCTCTCTCCGTACTGCGCGGTTCTAGGTGTGAGTGGAAACAAAGCATCACCAACCAACTCCATAATAACAATTTAGTTTTATTATACCTTTGAACACACACTTAACCAATCCCAAGTGAAACTACAAGAGGAAACCTAGGAGTGATATCTAAAGCGTTGTCTATTCTTAATACCCAACTCTAAGTAAACCCGACTACGTGAAATAGATAAGGAGAACATGCAGTAATGAACCAATAGCTAATTCTACTATCTTAAATCTTCAATCTAATAATTTAATCCAAGCAATTACTTTCTTAACTCACGTTAGGTTTGTGAATGAAATATTCCAATATTTGTACTTACGTAACAGCTTCATGGCTCCTATATTACATCTACAAAACCTATAGACTTTATATAGCCAAACTAATTTACATATCACGTGTTCTTATTGATAGGCTGTGAATTAATGTGAATGCTAGCTCCAAAGTTTCCCCAAGAGGATTAATAGGAAAAATATCGCGAATAGATTAGTCACAACTTTTATCTTTCAAAAGGGGTGGGGCAAAACAGCTGATTATTTTTATAAGTCATTTTGACATACTTCTCATTCATAAATTAGCATATATATTATATCACTGGAAATGTCATTAATTGGAGATTGTAGTAATGGGAAAAATCGATCACCTGAAGATTTTCAGCCTACTGACTGTGCTTAACAGGACAGTCAGTAGGCTGAAAATCTTCAGATCCATTGCCCCACTCTTGCTTTGCCTTTTTAATTTCCTTCATCATGTTTTGTTGTTTGCGTGACAACATATACATTTCGTTCCTAATCCGTTGAAATGAACCATTGCCCTCGTTGTTACTCTACTACTCGTTTCCTTGCTATTTTCTAACAAGTTCTTTCAAAATTGAAGTGAATTTCATTATTTCCTGTTAGTTCATTGCTACTATGATCATTACTCTCATTCTGTGGAATTCGGTGTTGTTCCAGGTTTCAACCAACGATCCATAATGCACGTTAGGGATTAAAATTACATTTTATAAAAATAATCAAAATCAGTGGGACCTTCTAAAGCATATAACAAAAATTCCCTACAAGAAAAATAGCTTGAAAGCTAAAAATATACAGGCGCCTGGAGAAACTACTAACTGTTGACGAAGTAATTTGTCTCTTTAAAGAAGTGTGGTATATATTCCTACCGGTCACACCGGACCATCTCGTGCCTCCCAAGACTGTCTTGACGACTCATATGAAGGTAGAATTACGCGCAGCTTAAGCACGGGGCATTGCATATGCGCACTAAACTCCGGGATAACACATACCCCCTAACTCCTCCCGCACCAACGGCGGTACGCGTACCAAACTTTCGGAAACACTGACTTAAGCGATTAATTACCCCCATATACAATTCATAGATGGCATTACAGTAGTTCTTAAAAATAATATATTCCATTAATTTCTTATAAATTTATTTTAAACTTTAGCATTATAGCGCAGATAAATACAAAAGTATATAGTATTTTAAATGTTATTCATATAATTTTAGTATTTATCTTATATTTATTTTACAATTATTTTAGTTAAAAAATATGTATACATAGTAGTATATCACAGTTATTTGCCTGTATTAATACTGCTTCGAATCAATTTGGATTCAGAATTTATCAATAACTTGCTTATTGTTCATAGTGATGCGGCGCTGACTAATTGTTCTTTGAATTTTTGCTGAGTTTAAATAACATCTTAAAAACTACTCAGGTTCGCTTATGTAACTTAGTCCGCGTCAACATAGTGGCTAGTACTCTAAATGAATTATTGAGACAACGCAAAACTATTGAAATTACTCGGATTAAAACTAAAATAAATTAGTTTATTACAATTAAAACACATTGCGAAATTTAGCATTTAGATTAAGCACTATTAAAATTGAAGAATAAAAGAACTATGAGCAAACAATAAGAATTTCACTTATCTGAAACGGGAGACAAGATGATGGGGGGTATGTCATTACCGCCGATCAAGGCTGCCTAAATTTCCAAAAAAAGAAGAGTTTATTCTGACATGAAATAATCTAGTCTGCTCTAAATTGTCCTCGGCCCCCCCCCCTTTTAAGTGAGGGCAAATCCCACCCTTTGTGCCTAAGCGCACTCTTTGTCAAAGCCGCGCCATTGGTCAATTACAGAGTGCAAAGTTACAAAAGTTGCAGTTTTAACAATTAAATTTACGAGTCCGTTCACTCGACGTACTCGTTGACAAAACCCGTGACACCCCGTGCTGGTCTCCAGCTAAGGAATTCCAACAACATCCTGTAAACAAGGGGGATATACAAATTACTGAATATTTGGGGCCAACTCCATTGCCGGCCAGCCTCCCATCAATAGATTCATCATAATATAAAACACTTTCGATTGCATCTTTGTATAAATTAGCTTGTTATTCTGTTATGTCCATAGTATTTCGGTCAGTATTATACACAGAAATGGAGATGTTTAACTAGTTATAAAAAGGTTTAAAATCCAGTTTTGTACAAAATTAAAAGCTGTCCTCAGTCAGCATTGCTTACAATACTGAAGCATCCATCTTTTTATGTTTTTAAAATCTACATGATTATTTATCTTTAACATTCAAGTCATTCAGTTTGTATTAAGAATTATATATGTGTTTTTATATGTGTGCGTGTTCCCTTTTCAAAAAATAAAACTTACCCTATAAAATTTATTGAAAATAATAAAATTCTCAATTTATTTCTGACACAGTGTCTTTAAAAACTGTTTCATATACTGTTGCTTTAAATATTTATATGATGTTATATTTGAAAAATGATAATTTGAAAGATATATTTGTAATTGTTTAAGTATTTCTAAGCTGATTTAAGGGTCCTAAAGTGAAAATTAAACACTAAAGAATTAATTACTAAGCAAGTAACAACAGCTTAAATTTTTTTAAAAAAACAAATATCAGTAAAATTCTGTTAAATATTAACACTACAGTTTTAAGAACTTTAAAACTATTTACTCTAGCCAAAAGTTGTTCATGTTGGAGTTTCCTAATGTTTATTTAGCAATGCTAAAACACTTCCTTAAAAGTATAAATGAGATTTGGTTTGCTATAACAAATGCAGGTATTATTCTTGGAATTCTTTGTATTTTTTGTTTCTTTTTTTAATTCTAATTTTCTTTAAAAGAATTCTGCATACATTACTTTATTTCAATTTTTTTTATATTTTACATTTCTATCATGCACCATTATTTATATAAATGATTTTCAGCTAATCTTTACTATAACAATAGCATTTTTTCAGTTACATTCATTCTTTAAAAAACATTTTTATTAGAAATTTTTGAAAAAAAAAACGTTTTTATTACAGGACCTCCATTGTTTTGATGTTCAATTGTTGTATAAGTAAAAGTATTTTATTAGAATAAAATTTTTACAAAACATTCACATATTTTTTTCACTTTAAGCGTGTTATTTATAAATGCATATTATAATAAGAGACTTGTTCTTAAAATATTTGAGGGGATTACCTAAATAATCAACTGAAAATATTTCACTCATGACTTTAGAAGAAATTAACACGATAATTTAAACTTATTTTTAAATGCCCTCAAGATAGAAAAAAAAACATTTTTATGACAGTAAAAAATGCATAATTTTGTTAAGAAAACTAAAACAAATTCGTCAAAATATCTTATAAAAACTTTTTTTTCCAGTTTTATATTCAGCTGTTTTATCCATGTAAAATGATTAGATAATTTTTAAATAATAAGACGCTTTTTTTTTGTGCCTATTCTTAAATCATTGAGGCTTGAAAACATTGGTGACAGCATTAACGAGGTATTTAAGAAGGTTTTTTTACTCCAAATAGAGGGAAAAAATCTATTAAGCTTTCTTAAGATGAAAAGAAGGAAAAAAAGACAGGAAAAACTGGTAAAAATACACCTCAGAGAAAAGCTTTTTGGTAGAATGCAACAGCTGCTAAACGTTTCTTCGAGAGAAAAAGTTCTCCCTTTCCCCTACTTTTTTCCTTCAGGACTTTAATAAACTTTTAGAGTAGAAACGAAGATTATATAAAAAAACAATGTTCTTTTTTCCTGAGGGATAGTAGGTACAGATAAAAGAAAAGTTTAAAAAAAATTTTATTATAAATTCTGTTATCGTAATGGAATTTTATCACTTTGAAGACGAGCTATAAGTTATTTCGTTTCTAACACATAGCCCAAAGGCATTAATAAACTGATGTCAGCCAAAATAGAGCAAATGAAACTTGTTTGTAATTCCTAATTAGATCCACTAAGATGATTAAAATTGGTTTGATTGCCAATTTCTTTTTTCTTTGAAATAGGAAGTGTTTTTCAGACGAATTAACTGTCAAGATTTAACTTCAAAGTTCGTTTAAAACAAATCTCTATTCAACCATATTATTTTATTAAATTATCAGTGCTAAGTAAGTAACATTACCTTAAAATTAAAAGAAAATTCATCAGGGTTGAAAATGCAATTAAAACATAAAGGAAAACTAAGAAGAATTTATCGAATTCAATCAAGGCTTATTTTAAATTGCTTTATAACACTTTAAAAACTGCACACAGTTGAATATATTATATTCGTATATTACTGTCTAATACAAATTAAGAAATATTGAGACATCTAATTAACTCAAACTCCATGCTTAGTGCTCCTAAAATTATATGAAAAAGGAGTATAAAAAAAATTCAATGACACAAAACGGCAAGGTTTAAGTAAGAGTTGTGTGTATAGGCTTATAAATAAACACTTGGGTAATAGAAGTTTATAATAATCGGTTACTTATAGGTTTTTTGGTAATACAAGTACATTTAGATGCAAGTAATAAACTTTGTGGAATTATATACATTATAAAGAAAAATGTTGATCGAATATTTCATTAATTACTTATCCTATAGAATATTTTATTCATTGTGTTTATTGACACAAGTGTATTTAGATGTATGTAATAAATTGTGGAATTATATACATTATAAGGAAAAATGTTGATCGAATATTTCATTAATTACTTATACCATAAAACGTTTTATTCGTTGTGGTTATTGACCATAAATAAATAATTATTTATTAAATACATCAAATTAATATAGTGAACTAAAACTATTGTTAATGGCTGTAATAAAAAATTGCTGAGCTTGATTCACTTTTTATTTGAAGTTCTGAAAAGTAAAATTCCTGTCCATTTTATTGCTACCAATTGAATGAAACTACTTGAACTTAAATATAAATATAGCTTATATTACCGAATAATTATGTATTTTACCGAATGCAATAGAGATATTTGTCAGATATATATTAGATATATATTATGTAGGTTTTACAATTACACTAGGCAACAAAAAACAACTTTCTGTCTGTTTCCTAGTTTTAAATAACCTATTCTTTCTAATTTTAAGTTTAAAAAAATGAATATCTAAATAAAATTTATTTATTAGCTCTTGTTTTTAAGATATACCCTAGTCCTACCATCAATTTATTGGTAAATTTGAAGAAATCGAAAACATTACCAACCAATAAATATAATTCCAGTTTCAAGAAATTGTATTCCTATCAGAAATGAGAAGTATTTTGAGTTGATTTCCTGTGAAGATTTCCTTTTGGATTGCCTCTTGTACGTCCAAGTTCGAGACAGCAGGAGTCTGCGATCATTGACGCATTCCAACGACATCTACGTTCCATTGCTGCAATATCATGATGAAACATTTCACCGTGTTCATACATCGCTTACAGCTCCCCATTTCTTGGAGAAAAAATCAAGTTGCGAATGTAAAAAATAGATCTTTAGAAACATATCCTAGATCATGGAACTTTTGAATGAGCTTTTTCACAAACTGTTGAGAGTTATCATTTTTTTTACTGTCTAGAAATCCTCGTATTACACTTCGAAAGGCTTTCCAGGCTGCTTTCTCTTTCTCCTCTAGAATTTTATCAAAAGCGAAGTCCTTCATGATTTTGTGTATTTGAGGGCTCACTAAGATTCCCTCCTTAATCTTTGCATCACTAATCTTGGGAATTTCAATTCAAGGTATTGGAAAACCTCTCCATCATCATTAATGGATTTTACAAAGTTCTTCATTAATTACAGCCTAATGTGCAGGGGTGGAAGCAAAATGTCATTTGGGTTTACTAGAGGATCATTTGGGACATTTCTCTCACCGGGTTTTATGTTTCTGGATGGCCATTTGTTTTGCATGTAGTGGGATTTTCGATCTTTACTGTCCCACATACGCAGAAAACAGCAGTATTTGCTATAGACTAACTGTATTGCCATGAGTAAAGCAAAGACTTTCTAGATACCACAGATCTGCCATTTATAATCCTCGTATTTTATTAACTCTAGAATTAATTTCACATTTGCATAAATTTCCTTCGTGTGAACGGAATGTCCAATGGGAATGGAAGGTACAAGGTTGTCGTTGTGTAGTAATTCTGCTTTTAGACTAAGCTTGTAAGATTCTACAAACAACCTCCAGTTATTTGGATCATAACTGATGTTCATGAAACTCATCAAAAGCTTTTGACATCAATACATGCAACCACATGTTCTTTCTTCTCAAAGAAATGAAGAATATTCTTTTTATGAGTCCTGTACTCTGTAACCTTGAAGCCTGGTAGGAGTAGATTCCATTGCTGCAGTCTGGATTACTGAAGCCCTGCCTTCTGTTTTGGCAAGTCAAGATCTCTTACGAGGTCACTCGATTCTGCTTAATTTAGTCTGTAGGGAATATTTACCTGAATCATGCACTATTGTCTGTTCTTTCTATTGAGGTTCTAGGTTACACTCAAAACATTCCTGAAGAGGTAGCGCTGTTACACGCCATTCGTAGAAGTTAAAATTCGATCCTGAGACAAGTGTTTCCATCTACCCGCTAAAATGAACATTGTTAAGATTATACACAGAATGTAAAGATGAGGGAAAATGCTGCTATTTAAGAGTAAATTCTGATTCTTGAAAAAAAGAGCTTATCTGAAGTTTTTATGGTGATTTTCGTGTTTAGCGGCCCAAAATACTTCATAATCAACTATTTTCGAGCCCGAAACATTTTTGGTGTTGCCTAGTGTTATATATTACATTATAATAAGGTATGTAGTTTAATATGCAGAATCTTTTATAGAATCTTTTGGTTTATAAGAGAGCAAGAGATGTGTGTTACATGTTTTTCATGTAATTACCAATGCGGTTTTTTTGTCAAAAAATGCTCTAAATATTTATAAAAATCTAAAAGTTCGTCTCATCACGCTCCCAGGCTGTACATGCTATTAAGAATATTCAATTATCAAAGGAGAAAAACCTGCTTTTAATAAGTTATAAATAAAATTAGAAGTTATGCGTGTGCTAAATTTCGTTCTCAAGTGTGTACATGTGTTGAGCGTTTAGAACTTAAAATAATAATTTATATCACATAATAAACTTGCAGATAAATGAAATGTTCACGGTCATTCCTCTAAAAGTGTCACTTATTTATGATGTTCATTCAGCTATTCTGGGGAATGCTGGAAATATGTAAATAGACCAGAATTTTCAAAAGTGAAAATACAATTTGTCTTTGTGTCTTAGTTATATCTGTATAATTATTATAAGTATCTGTTTTGTATTTCAGCGTCGTGAAATCCATATGATAACTAGGAATACTGCTATAATTGATTCATTATATATATTCATTGGTTTGTTTTAGGAAAAGAAATAGGATTTTTTTTAAATAAAAAAAAATGTTGTAAAGCAAGTATCTATTAATTTTTAGTTTTGACAATGCAAGTTGCGCTTTGCTTCACCTCAGTGTTGTTGTGGATAGTAGGTTTTAAATTGTAGGTTGATTCAACCTAGATGTATTTGATCTGTCTTAGTTTTTCTATTTTTGTTTTAATGCTAATTTAATTGGTTTCCCTTTCGAAGGGTTGCTCTTTTATACATTTTTATGAAAACACATCATGAAATGCTTCATGCTTTTTGCTAATGTATGATATGGATAATAAAAGTTTTTATGTTTTTACAAATATATTACTTACATACTTGTTACATTTTATTCATGTATATGATTTGTGGTGTTTTTTAATGTTATTCAGATTATTTATCTCAAAGACCAGAGTTATATATCATAATTTGAATTTAGATTTTCATTCATTTATTTATTTTTACCTTTCAAGCTAATTTTCTCTTTAATGTTCAAGCATAAATTTTTGTTAAATAATTCTTTCGTTTCAATTAGTGTCGTACTCATCACTTCAATGTGGTTTAAAATTACAAAATCCATCACCGATAATCCTAGTGTTGCATTAGCGTTTGACGTTACACTCACTCACTAACTTTCGTTTGTGGTCAAATTTCAATTCACTTAAAATTACACTGGTGTAAGAAATTAAGAGAATTTTAAGACTGGATCGATTTTAAAGAAATTTGATACGTACATACATAGATACAATACAAATAAACATTCAACAATTGCAATACACACGCATGATCAAACGTAACACTCGTTGGAGTTGGAAGGTATAAAACAGCGGTTGCAGAATAAATAAAAGAAATTGGTTAATAGGGGGTATGGCTCCCTCTTACAGGCCTCGCAGCGTGATGTCATACTTCAAATAAGGCAATTTATAGAAGTTCTTGTTACAATTGGTCCCACTTGTTCAGCAACGCTGTTTTCATTTCTTGGATGGTTCTTGGAGGGGATTACGAGTTGCAATTGCCCTCCCCAGAGAGTCCCAGACATTCTCTATATGTTGGAGACCTGGCTGGCCAATCCATACAGCAAATATCCTCACTCTCTAAAAATTCGTCGACCAGAAGAGCTCTATGTGGCCACGCGTTATCGTCCATTAAAATGAACTCAGGGCCACATGTACCCCTGAAAAGGCGAACATAGGGCTCCAAGACCTCATCCCTATACCTCACACCAACCACAGAGTCTCTTTTAAAGACTGGGAGATATGTGTACGGCCATCCAACATGATGTTTACCTAGACCATTAAACTTCCTTCACTATAATTGTCGATTTCTTGGGCATTGGAGGGTAGGTAGCGAGTCCTGGTTCTACGTACGGAGAGAATCGGTGTTTAGACTGAAACGGGACTCTTCGGTGAACAGAATTTTCACCCATTGATCCATACTCCAATCTCTATACTGTATGCACCATGCTAAACTGACTCTCCTGTTCGTAGACGTGAGTGGGACGCAAACAGTAGGTCTTCTAGCAAACAACCCTCTCTCATCAAGTCTTTTTGAAACAGTCACCTTTGATACACGGGTTCCTGTGTCTGCATACAAGTAACGAGAGAGATGAGAAGCTGTAGCACCTCTGTTACACCTCGCTATAATCGACAAATGGCGATCTTCTCTGGCAGTCTTGGCTCTTGGACAACATTGTCCAGGCTTTCTCTCGATGGATTCAGTATCCTGGAACTGTTTCCATAAATTACACATGAGAAACTGGGTGTTAAATTCAACTCTCTACAAATCTAGGCTTGACATTGGTCTGCTTCTCTAGCCTCCCAACAATTCGCCACCTCATTCTATCATCTGAACTTTGGTGGTTACTCATTTTACTGTTACAATTTGAATTGAGTAGATTGCTTTAAAATAACAGCAAGAAATTCGCCTATGTTTGCTGGTGAACGAAATACGTCTTAACTTTCATGCGCTTATAAAGCCTGTTTTTCTGTTTGCTCCGCCTACACACACGTGTACGCTTAAGTATTTGCCGTAAAAGATTTGCATTGTTATCTAGAGCAGTGGTTTTCATTAAGTTCAGTTCCTTTCATGCAATTTAATAAAATATGTAAATTCTCTAATGTCTTACACAAGTGTACTTATAGAATGTGACCTCATTTAAAAATGTATTTTCCATTTACGTAAAAACTGTCTTCTATCGGGTTTGACCCTCATTAAAAATATTATCCTTGCTAGGTGAATTTAAATTTTAAGAGAATGGTATTATAGATATCAAATTTAATATAATGAAAATGAATTAAATAGAAATATAAAATTGTTTGATTTGCATTTGTATATATTTTATTAAAAATTGTTGAATGAAATTTTTTTTTAAAGAATTAAAGTATTCCTCCAACTTTTATTGGTTGGTTCGAGGTCGTAGGATATGCAACAGTCATCGGGACAGAAATGGATTTTGCCCTTTTGAAGGATGCATTGATCAATAAAGGGGTAAAGCACCGTCAGATTTTGTATATAAATTACTTAAAATACAAAAACAACTTAATTTATCAATAATGGAGAAAATCTGTGACAGATCTATACGCGACCTTCTGGATAATCCTCTTGAGGAAACTTTGGGGCTAGCTTTCGCGTTAATTCACAGCCATCCCTCAAGAAGGAACCTTGATATGTAGATCAGATTGACTATTTAAAGTCAAGGTTCTGTAAATGTAAGAGAGAAGGACAGGGGAATTGTTGCGGTGGTTCGTGGGTGATATTTATTTCATTATCACAACGTGAGTTAAAGAAGGAGTTTTCTATTATAATAAATTGATTAATAATCCAAGATAGAGTAGATTAGATTCAATTAAGCAGATTTACTAGTGCTTGTTTACTTAGAGTAGATTGTTCTATTTATATCACTCCTAGAATCTTCTCTTGTAGTTTCACTTGGTGTTGATTAGTGGACTTGAATAGTAATAAAATAATTATTTTGGAAGTTTCTGGTGATGCTTTGTCCCCCCCCCTCCCACACCCTTAGGTAGGCAGGACAATGAAGGAGCGACTCTAAATAAAACGTGCTCGCAAGGCATAATAAATCCTATAGTCATGAGATTCTCCCCACAAGTGATTGATTATGTGGTAGTTCGAAACCCTCAACAAAGACTCTTTTACAACTGGAAGCGAAGTATGAGGAAAGACACTGGAACTTATGGTCCAAGGACTAATGTTGAAAGGCAAGAATGGGATTCGAGAAGGTTGCCCGACAGGCGTATAGATTGAAAATGGCGTGATAGGAGTGTTGTACATAGGCATATAGATGCAAGAGTGTTAAAAAGTTATTCGAATTATTTGAGGTATAGCAGTGGTGACAATAATCAAGGGTTCGAGAATAACAACATCCGACATGATCGAAGTTACCTCGGATCCGATAATCGAATGATGCGAAAGGATTATGTCAATAGAGGAAATAGGAATAAAGGGTTTGAAATGATAGGGGAAATAGAATTAATTTAAACTATTTGAGCTATAATATACAAGAGGTAATCGATCACAAATTGAGGAAATGCATCCCATTCAATTAAGAGCTTTACGATTATAAGTGTAGTGGACATACCATATGTGCCCTTTCTACTACATGACATCTTTATCGAAGCATTATGGGATTCAAGAGCCGAAGAGTATTTTATTTCCTCAGAATTATTTGAATCCTATTTTTCGTTCAGAAAAATGAAACTGGTGGATACAGAGGTGGACACAGCGCAAGGCGCGAAACGTATAAATTTGAGAATAATTGAATTGCAGGTCACGGAATTTAGGAATTTACAAAACAGTTTAGTTTTCATGTCATCGAGGGGATGCATCCTGGGAGTGGATTTCATGAGGGCAGCAAAACTATCTTTAGATTTTGATAAAAAAAAAAAACGTTGGGGATTCCAGATTCGGAGACTAAGGTGGTACTACAAATAGATCTCTCATAAGAAGTTGGTTCCAAAGCAAGAGTTGCAAGAATAAAAAAGTTTTAGGGAACTTTTTTCAGATAATCCGGAGCTTACCCATGTTTGGTATGAAATAGATAAGAATAGCAATCTATTGTGTCGAGGCCGTATAGGTACGATAAAATCAAACAGAAAATAATTGACTATTATATCAACAAAATGCTGGAAGAGGGTAATAATAAACCCTTTAAATCCCCAATTGTGCTGTACCATAAGAAGAATTGAATACCTCTCCAGAATCCCCTAAAGACTATAGCTTTGTGATGGATTATCGTAAATTTCACGCGATAACTAAATATCTTTGATATCCACTACCACTCACAGAAGATTTAATTACAAACATTCCTCACACTAGAATAAAGTCCACATTGCATCTTAGGTCGGAATATTTCCAATTAGCGGTTAATCCCAAAGATATTTCCAAAACCGAGTTCGTCATGAAAAGTGGCACGTATGCCCTTAAGAATAGTCGGTAACCCCCCTATATATATATACCGCTAATGTTAAATTGAATATTTTTATGTACCTTTTTCTCAGAAACTGTTCGATATAAAAACTTCAAATTTTGCCTGTATAAAAATTAGACTTTTACATTTATACTGAAGATAGATATTTTTAAATGTACTGCGAAGTTTTTTTTCAAAATCATCCAACGTAAAAGTATCACTATGAATTTTTTGAAAATTATCATTTTTTTCACGATAACTGAATTTTACAAAATTATTTTGGGAATATTAATAAAATCTCACTTCAGTATATATAATTACATATCAGTTATGTTCAGTAAAATTGTCGTGAGTGCATTGTCAATGGGTTTAAAGAAAAAGTTACACGCAGTTTGAAAATCATCTTTCTGAGAAAACTGCATTTTTAATATTAAAAAAAATGTCACTTCATCACAAAAATTATGAATTACAACATGCATTGGTCCCATTTTATTAAACATTAGCTTATCCTATATTTATTTTAAAACTATTTGGTTTCCTATTTTACTTAAATTGCCCAGAAAATACATACCTAGAATTTTCAGTTTCTGTTTAACAAAATATTTTGTAATATTTACATGAGTTTTCTCAAAATCTGTATCAATTTTTGAAGAAGTTTTATCTGTGATGAATGACAAACATCAAAGTTGAGAATAAAACATCATGAATGCCTTGTAATAATGTATAATGTTCTGTGAAGTGTGGTTCCTGCCAGAATCAGTAGAAAGAGTAGCCGCCATTGTTGGAGATCACCGATGCCACACGCCTCGGCATTGATTCAAAGAAACTTTGGATGTGTTCTTGGGGTACAGCAGAACAAGCTGCTTCCACACGTTGCCAAAGTTGATCTGGTGTGGCAGCTGGGGGTGTAATCTGGGTCAATCGTTGAACAACCATGGACCACATGCTTTCTATCGGCGAAAGATCCAGAGAGCGAGCCGGAATGGAAGCAATTCAATCTGGTGATTGACGAAGAACTTTTGGATAATGCGTGGCAAGTGTGGTCGCGCATTATCCTGTTGAAATATGGCTGTGGCCAAACCCTGAAGGTAAGGAAGGACAACTGGCTCCAACAACTCGAAGATGTAGCGCTAGCTGTTTAAAGTACCGGAAATGCGTACTATAGGAGTGCGAGAGTGACATCCAATACCGCCCCATACCATAATACCGGGTGCAGGACCAGTTTAGCGATGCATAATGCAGCTGTTCAGCATCCTCTCTCCACGGTGACTCCAGACTCGAAACCGACCATCGTGGTGTTGCAGACAGATGCGTGACTCGTCAGTAAAGACAATTTTATTCCGTTCTGCCGCCCACATCCTTCTTTCATCGCAACATTGGAAACGGAGACGTCTGTGGTTCTGCGTTAAGGGTAGACCAAGTAATGGACGTCTTGCGGACAGACCACTCTGCTGTAAACGGCGTCGAAGTTACGCGCAGACACTGAATGATGCGATATTGACTCAATGTGCTGTGCTATGGTTCGTGATGTGACTGAGCGATCCGTCACTGCCATGCGCACAATTTGCCCGTCCTCACGTGAAGTGATGCACTGAGGTGGATGCGATGGACCACGTCGGTCCGTCGTACCCTCCTGCATTCAACGGTCACATATCCGCATTACAGTTGTTTGGTTTCATCCAACATGACTACCGATTTGCCTGAAAGGTAATCCACAATCTCGGTAGGCCACTATCCTTCCTCTGTTGAACTCGGATACTTGATCAAAAGCTGATCGCTGTTTTCTACGAGACATAACTGATAGTTTTTTGAAAAAACCACAAGTAAAACACAATGGCCGAACTTCAAATCTTCGAAATCTCCAAGCCTTAAATAACGATTTGAGGTGGCACCCCAGGGGTGCGTGATGTGTGTCTGCGCTAAAATTCTAATAATTTGCAGATCTCACCTCTGCTAATGCATGTTGTAAATTTCATGTTATTTGCGTGCTTCCTTCAGGGTGTTGCATTTACGGTGGCCAGAAGTGTATTAAATCTTCAAATTTTGCCTGAATATTAATTAGACTTTATATTTATACTGAAGTAAGATATTTCAAATATATTGTTAATGTTTATCAATTCATGCGCAAAAGTATTACTATGAGGTATTTGAAAATTGTCATTTTTTTGACAATTGACTTTTACAAAAATATTTCGAGTATATTAATGAAATCTCACTTATGTATATACAGTTACATATCAGATATGTTGAGTAAAATATTTGCGTGTACATAGTCAATAGGTTATGAGAAGGTACACCCAGTTTGAAAATTATCATTTTGAGAACGTTATATTTTTAATATAAAATGTCACACACTTCTTCACAAATATTATGAATAACAACAGTGCTTCTCAAACTTTCACTATTCGCGAGCCAATTTTCAATCATAACTTTTATCGCCCCCCCCCCTTGTATAATAATAGTATATGAAATATAATAATAAGCACTTTGCCGCTAAAGCTATAAAACGATCTTAATTATAAACCATACAAATTAACAAGATAAGTATTAAATTTTTTATATGTTACTTTTAAATAACATGTATTTTAAGCAAATTACTTTTAAGCAATATAATTATTATATGTTAATTTCCTTTCTCTAATTTTTAAATTGGAACAGATTGAAAAATGATATTTATTTAAAGAGAGATATATATATTTTCTCCATCACACACAGACACACACATCTATTTCTAAAAGTAAAAATGTCATTAGAAAAATAGACTGGTCTATGTTGCTCTCTGTCATATCCATCACATCTTTCTTTCTCGCGAACGTCTGCGTGAGTCTGGAAAACCTATTGGACTTCTGAGCAAAAAATATATAATTACTGTACCTTGTACAATTCCAATCAGTCTTGGTCGAGTCGATACTTCTATAGCTACCGAATCTATCTTGAATGCGCATTTTGTAATTTACCGTTTAGTTGTAATTCACGGTATTATGTATGTACAATAGTAAATTAACAAAAATATGGATAAATTTTTAAGTCGTAAGTGAACATTCGACGATAATAAAGCATCAACATGTGCACAGACGAGCACGGTTCCGAAAATTAAATCAAGGAAATATTCTAAAAAATACCTAAATTTTGGATTTTTCATTACTGAAGTAAATGGAGATGAAAAGCCTCTGTGTGTTATTTGCTCAAAAATATTGGCAGCCGACAGTACGATACCTAATAAACTTTAAAGACAAACCTCGAGAGTTCTTTGAATTAAAATAAAAATATGAAATGAAAAACAAAATAAAAATACATTTTTAAAAAACCTTTGCCAGTGAATGAAAAAGCTTTATACTTACTTCTTACAAAGTATCATACAAAATAGCCAGATTTAAAACTTCTCACTCTATTGGTGAAGAGCTTATTTTTCCTGCAGCAATTGAGATCGTAGAAACTATGTTTGGAGACAATTTTGCCAAAGATTTGAAGAGATTCCATACCTCCATCAAATGATACTGTAGCCCGTAGAATTGATTATATAGCTGAAGATGTAGATCAACAGCGTTTTAGTAAATTGTGAAATAAATTGTTTTTAATTCAGCTTGACAAAGCAACAGCTAGTAATAAAGATGCTCATTCCATTGTGTATGTTCGTTTTTAGGATGATATGTCAGCAGTAGAACAACATTTTTGTAAACCAATAAAACTCAAAGCAACAGAAATAGCTTTATTTGATATTTTAAATGCTTTTAAAAACGTGGGAAACATAGAGTGGAAAAATTGTGTGCTCGATGGTGCTCTTACAATGTCTGAAAGATTTCAAAATATACAAGCACTTGTGAAACAAAAATCTCTAGTGTGCATCTGGACACATCGCATCATCCACAGAGAAGCTTTGGCTTTCAAAGAAATGAGTCCTGGTCTGATTATTGTGCTGCGACTGTAGTAAATTACATAAAAATGTGACCACTAAAATCAAAAATCTTTTCTAGACTTAGCAAAGACATAGGTGCAGTATACTCATCGTTGCTATTTTATTGTGAGACAATGTGGTTATTATGTGGGAAACTTTTGCAACGTGTTTATGAATTAAGAAATGAAATTCCCATTTTTCTAGAAAAGAAAAACCTACCGAAAGCTGAGAAATTTCGAGATGGTTTATTTGTTATGAAGTTGAGACACTTGATCGATATATTCAATTAAATATCTTGAATCTCCAATTTAAAGGATCAAAAGTGCATATGTTTGACACGAGTGATAAAATTAATGCTTTTTGTAGAAGATTACAGTTATGAAGCCGAAATTGAAAGCAAAAAAAAACCCAGAAATGTTTGAAAATGTAGATGAATGTGTTAACAATTACAAGCTGAAGAACAACATGTGGAAGATGTTTTTAAGAGTGGCGTAACGTACACCCCCGCATTGAGGGGGACAAGTACTCTAGGGGGCCCAAAGCTTGACAAACGCAAAGTACATAGTTGGGCTTGAGGCCCAAAACCTTAGTTTGCAGTGGGGCCTTTATACTCTTCTTTACGCCACTGGTTTTTAAAGTTATTGAATATCATTTAGCCCATGTTGGCAAAGAATTTTCAAAAATATTTTTTGCTAAGGACAACTTGATAGCCAGTTACGAGTGGGTTAGAGATCCATTTCAAAATACCCCAGAATGGCTCTCAACTGCACAAGAAGAAACCTTCATAGATTTCACATCCGTTGGCGAAATTAAAGGGCAATTTTGTAATAAATCACTCTAATTTTGAGCAGAAGTGGATGATGAATTTTCTGCACTTAAAACACAGAAACTAAAAGTAAAAAAACTTTTTAAAAATAAGCTTTTATTTAAACGCGCTAAGAATAATTAAATAGACTTTTCCCTTAAAACTCTTTTTGCTATCAACTTATAATATCATCAGACAATTTATATGATATAAAAGCTTGTTGCAAGATTTAAGTACTCGTATTTACTTACTTTGAAATTTTTAAAAATTTAAATCAATCAGAACAAGTTATTTAATTTACTTGTTTACCCACACAAATGAATCTCACGACAAGCTTTTATACAATATAAATTGTGTTATGACGTTAGAAGTTGATAGTAAAAAAAGTTTTAAAGGAAACGTTTATTTTACTCTTCTTAGCGCGTTTAAATAGAAGCTTATTTTTAAAAAGTTTTTTTTTACTTTTAATTTATTTTTTACTTTTTAGTTATCGCTGGACACGTTTATCAGCCTGTTCATCTCATTTAACGCTGATTCGCCCCAACCCTAGTTTAGCTGAACCAATTCTCTCAAAAAGGATATTTTATATAGGTACACAATTTTTTTTCAATCCATAATTTTTTAACAATTTTTTCAATCTTCGTACAGATCTTAGGTAATATTGTTCTACGCAGAAAAAAAAGCTTTGTGAGATTATCTTCATAAATGACGAAGTTATTTAATGTTTAATTAAAGTTTTGAGTAATTTTTGAAAAAACCTTGAAAAAAGTTTTTTATATTCTATGTTTTAAATCACTGATTCTAAAAGTGCAAGGTATGAGCTGTCTTAGTACGAAATGTCGATTCATTTAAACGGAAAAAAATTCATGCGCAACAATTTAGACATCATTTTCTTAAAAACGGATCGAATATGATTCCTTTTTTTAAGAAAATCGTAAAAAATAAAAATATTATTTTGTAAAAAAAAATTTTTTTTACCGTATCGTGGCAAAATAAATCATCTTTCCGATTCTGTAATTATTTTTTGTCTGAGTTTTTTAAAAAAATTAGATCACTGTTTTAAAAACGTCAAAACTTAAAAAAAATCCCCTCCTGTATCTTCATTTTGCGTTGTCGAGTACAGCGGAATAAACAGTGCACAGGGGTAAAACAATAATGCGTTTTAAGGTTTTTAATTAATATATTTTGGACTCATTGCAATGTCGTAATATAAATGATCAAAACATGCATTGTCATTCAAACTAAACGTGTACACAAAGTTTCAGCTCAATCGGTTGAAGATATCAGCTTCAAAATTGAGTTGCAAGATTCCACCCGAACAAATTACATACATACATTGCAAGTTAAATAAAAGCTTGTCAAAAGCGTTTCGTATACTATTACCATTTTCAACATCCTACCTTTGTGAAACAGTATTTTCGGCGATGGCTGCTTTGAAGACAAAATATAGATCTCAGCTAAATATAGAAAAAGAACTCAGAGTGTCAATTTCTAATATTAAAACCTTAGAAAAACTTTGCTGTGCAAGACAAGCCCATGGAAGTCACTAATAATTAAATTTTTTTCCTAATTTAATATTAAGTAATTAGTTCTATAAAAATACCTTGCTCTGTATTGATACATTAAAAGTATGCTGGTTGAAGTATACTCTTTGTACGAGTTCATTTTTCCAAAAAAAAAAATATATTCATGATATAACAGCTTAATCGCAAGGAGAATAAAATAAAGTGCACTACAATGTATACAAAAATGTAAAATGATTTTTTTTAAATGAATGCTCATATTACAAATAGTTTTAAGCGATCTGTAATTTTAAGCCTCATAGAATTAGTATTCAGAATTAATGTTAAGTAATGAATCCTTTTTTTTATTATTATTTTCATGGTACAGGATAAAAATTTCAATTCCAGTAAATAATTTTGCTAAGAGAAAATATATTTACCTACTTTCAAGGACTTTCAAATTTTTCTCTGATCATTTAAGAAAAAAATCCAATAGAACTGAACTATAACGTTTCAAATATGCGCGACCTTAATAAAGGACACAAATCACAGACATTGTGCGCTAATATTACATGAATGTTATTTTAACAAAGAAATTGTCGTTATTTGCTCACTTTTTTGCAGTTTTGCTGTCCTTTGATGATCAAAAAATATCCTTTTGAACTTTTTCTTGCTTGTGTATTTATGACAGAGCAAAGGGTGTCTTGCGGTACACTTATGGCTTCATATTTTCTTGATGTAGTAATTGGAATTTTTGCTTTCGTTTCATGTTTATCACTTTTCTCAAGTTTACTTTCGCTTTCTCGATTAATTTGCATTATTTCAGCAGGTTTCTCCTTTGCTTGATCAGTTTCAACTCCCGTCAATAGAGATCATAGATGTCCATTTCTTTTTTATATTTTGCTCATTTACATTCATAAATGGTAGTAAATCGGACAACACAGCAATCCAAACCACTAAGTTGTTCATAGGTGGGGAGGGGGGGGGGTGTAGCCTGTCCATAGAAAATATTTTGGAACAAAAGCGGTTGCGCGGGGAACTTGGTCAAAACAAGTACCTTAAGTCTTTCTTTTTGTAAAAAATGTTTTCTACTCTCATAAAAGAAGGAAACATGCTACAAACACATTTTATTCCCATTAAGACTCATGCAGGAGACAGTCATCTCTAATGATGAAGGGTCTATAGCAGCACAGGGAGAAGCTGAGGGTAGTGACGATCTGGCCAGGGAGGAAAGCACCAAAGTGGAGCAATTGAGAGGTAGGAAATGAGAAGTATGGGGTCTTCTTTTGCAATAAGTTATGTGGAGAGATAACAACTCAAGAACAGAGTAGTAAAGAGGCGTTCTCTTGAAAGACAGGACTCATTAAAGAGGGCATCGTCTTCTTTCCTGCAGGAGGACATAGAAGTTAAGGGGTCTGAGTTGTGTTAACAATTTTTTTTTTCGAATTTTCGAAAAAAATATATCTTGTTCTTCATTTTTTTCTGAACATTTTGATACTAACCACGTGGCAATACTCTAAAAACTTCGAAAGTTATTCAAAAAATTGCAAACAGCAATTTAGTCATAACAACTTTTAAATGGACACATGCCACGCCCATTTATTTTTAAATTTAGGCATACCTTTCATTTTTCTGTTTTTAATAAGCCTCATGAAATATTTTAAGCGCTTGAGTTGATCAGAAGGAAGCCTGCAACTCAACACATTCATTCTGCCGTGTTTTGATTCTGTTGTGTTTATTTTAGTGCACGTCTTTTTAAAACGCTTATCTAAAGCGAAGATATTTGTTGTTTTATTCTGAAATTTCGTTGGGCAATGCCCCAAGAACAGATTTAGAGGAAATAAATATTTAAAGGTAAGTGACTCACATGTTACAGATATGAAAGATACGAGGAAATGTGTAGAAATGAAAAGTACAAGTAAGTGTGCCGAAATGAAAAATGCTTCTAGTAAAAAACTTTCAGGAATTCAGACTTCATTAAAGTCAAATCTTGTTAAGGTAAGTGAAAACTTCAAAGAATATCGTATTTTTGATTTTATTTAAACCTTTAGCTCTATTTTGTCAGTATCATGCTGTTTAAAATGTCATAAACCATTAACAATTAATGAAAAATCCACTCGTGGTTTATGTTCGAATTTTGAAATACATTGTAAAAAATGTGGGAGTATTTGTACTTTTTCAAGCTGTGAAAACATTGGGAATAAAAATAATGCTCCAGAAATTAACAGAAGATCTATTTTAGCAATGGGATGCATAGGTCAAGGTTTAGAGTCATTAAAAACCTTTTGTTCTGTAATGAGTCTTCCTAATCCTGTTGAACAAAAATCATATGATGTTATTAATAATAAACTTTCACTTGTTATGAAGGAAGTCGCCGAAGAAAGCATGAACAGGGCAGCTGTCGAAGAAAATTCTTCGTTACCTGATAACATTTTAATGGTAAGTGGTGATGGGACCTGGAAGACGAGAGGACAATCATCGTTGATTGGAGTATGTACTCTAATGGGGCCGAAACAGGTAAGGTTTTGGATAGGGAAGTGTTGTCCTCATTTTGCAAATGAAGCGACAGTTATAAAGGGGTAAAGTTTGGTATCAAATACAATAAATAGCAAAGAGCGCATAAGATTTCACGTAGAAAAAATTATTCTGGCTCTGCTGGTAAGATGGAGGTTGACGGGATGTTGAGGATTTTTAATCGATCAGAAAAGCTTCACAACCTGAAATATTCGAACTACATAGGAGATGGCGACACAAAAACATTCAATGCCCTTTCTGAAAACAATCCATACGGCGATGACCATCTTATTCAGAAAATAGAATGTGTAGGCCATGTGCAAAAGAGAATGGGTACAAGACTTAGGAAGCTTAAATTAGTATATGGTAAGAAGAAATTATCTGATGGTAAAACTATAGGCGGTAAAGATAGGTTAACTGATAGTTTAATTGATAAGCTTGCGCATTACTATGGTAATGCTATTCGATGCAATTCTACTAGTGTAAAGGAAATGCGGAAAGCCATTTGGGCTGTTTGGGGTCATTCTTGCAGCACCGATGATGAACCGATGCACTGATTTTGTCCTACAAATCCAAATACATAGTGTAAGTATAATGCCGCAATTAATAATAATTTACAAAATTATAAACACAAACCCTCAGTTGCGAAAGCTGTTCGAGATGTAATTAAGCCTGTATTTGCAGACTTATCTCATCTGGCACTCCTGAAGAAATGCTTAGGAGGTAAGACACAGAATCCTAATGAAAGTTTAAATTCATTAATCTGGAAGTTTTGTCCGAAGACGATTGATTCTAGCCTTCAGATTGCAGAGATTGCAGCAAATCTAGCAACCAGCATTTTTAATGATGGAAATCAAATACTTATTACTATTTTAGAGAAATTTGGCTTAAAAATTAACAAAAATGTTTGTGTGTCCCTGGCTGAACGTGACAATCGTCGAATCTTTACGTCAAGAAAGAGGAGCTCAACGTCATCGTTTGAAGCTCGCAGAGAAAAAAAATTAAAAAGAGTACAGAAATTGAGCTGTTTGAGCAACAGGAAGGCATATCCTATGATCCTGGAGCATTTTAGCATGTAAGTTTTAAAATTTATTTTCTGAAATTCAATTTAAAACTTTAAAGCCTTTTTTTCTCAGTTTGTGTTTTTTTCACTTACGCGCATTGCGTTTCAAAAACTATCATACTTTGATGCATAAAACTTTACAGAATTATAAACTCTATCATAATCTTTAAATCCTAGCTATTTATAGTATTACATATTTGTAATTTTTTGAAAAATTTCAAAAAAATTAAATTTTTTGAAAAAAAATTTAAAAATGTATTTTTTTATTTTTTAAAAATATTATTTTTTATTCTTTTTATATCTAATCGCTACCATCTAATAAGGATATATTTGACTTTATAAATCAACTTATTGCTAGTAATTAGAATTATTATTTCAGAAAATATCATGCGCGTCGTAAAACTTACTATTTGTTTCTTACAAAAAATTTTCTTATATTTATGTGCTTATTATTTTTAAAATTATGATTATATTTTAGACATTTTATACTTTTTTGAAACTTTATTCCTTTATAAAAAATGTGTAAAAGAATCAAATTATTTCATTTTAACCTCAAAGAATTATTTCTAGTCGAAAATTGTTCATATTTTGTGCTCTCGAAACATTTTTAACACCCCTGAGACCCCTTAAAAGACGACCGCATGAGAGCCTCAAGTGGAGGTAAACACCCACTCCATCATCACTGCAATCTTGTCTAAGACAAAGAGGTAGCCAAGTAGAATTTGCAACCAAAAAGGTGGAAGGTCCAGAGTTGAAACATCAAAACCAGAATCTTGGAAAAAATCTGAAGCCATGTCCAGAAGGTCCAGTCCCTATCCACTCCACAACAGAGCGAGAAACACGGAAATACAAGCCCTGCCCAGAAGGACAAGTTACTATCTAACAAGAAGCAGAGTAAAAACAAGGAGGCAAGGACAGTGAGCAGCATCAACGAGCCGGAAGAACAGATATAGACCCTACAAGCGGGTGCAGATGAAAAGATCCAACATCAAATGCATTAGCTTCGGATCAGGAACGACAGTTCGCTCTAGAGCAGTTCGATAGACGATCAAGTCAAAGATACGACGGCGTGGAAGTGTTGAGTGGTGACTCAACAGAAAGACTACAAAGAAAAATTGCCAGGTTGTATTGTTTCATTTTTTTCTCTTCTGACAAGCAGTCAGGTCATTTTTTTTAGGAAAGCAAGTCTGGTTTCATAATGAATTTTCTGGATCAAAAGTTAAACACCAAGATGGGTGAATTTTTCTTTTCGAAGAATGAACTTTTGTATTTAAATTAATTCCAAAATGTGGAAAACATTTGTTTGTTTACATTTGTTTTGCTACCAAATGAGGCTTGGCCAGTAAGCCAGTAAGCAAGATTTCTTTGAATAGTTTGCTTATTATAGAGTCTGTTTAAAAAATTGCATTTATTTATCTATGTATATATCTTTTTTGGTACACGGAGTAAATAGGACCATTTAACAATAACTCTAACAGCTCAACGCGAATGGAAAGGAGTGTTTTTGAAAAAACCAGAAGGTATTTATATATATAAAATTATGTATTTTTTTAAAGTAATAATATTAGAAATATATGTATGACTTGTATATATATATTGATGGTTAACGATATTCAATGTATAGATGCAAATTATTATATGGTAGTGATCATGTTTCCATTTTAGGGTAACACACTCTGAGTGACATAGATGTGATGAGGAAGGTAAAGAGAAAAACTGATGTTTTAAAGGGGTAATGCAGTATCCTAAAATTTGTTAGATATTTATGTTTTGTATAGTGCATGGCTGGGGATTTTTCCTCAAAAGAGGTTTTTCTCTTGTTTTAGGCCGGTTGGATGTACTATTTTGTAAAGTGCGCTAGAAATGCACCGATTAAAATTTAAATATGAATATAGGTTAGTTGTTTTCTGGTCGTGCGTGCAAATCTGATCAAGAATTAGAATAATTTAAGTAAGTTTTCTTTGCAAGTCTTGAATAAATACTAAGATTTATTAACGTAGTTTTTGTCGGGTCAATGAGAACCTCGTTTAAATCACGTCCTCTTAACGGAGGGGAAGGGGCTTGTAACGGGTCTATCCGCGTTTATTCTATTAATCCTCTTGGGGAAATACTTTCTTTAAATATAATTTAATTGATAACTACCTCCCGAAGAACAAAACGCGTAAAAATTTTGTTGCGTATTTAATTATAAGCTCGAGAGAGAGAGAGAGGATAAAAGCTAAAGGATAGCAGTAAGGATTAATGTAAGATAATAGAAAACTATAAGAAGGTGTGTAGTAAATTATCTGCTTAATACTTATGATTGACGATTGGTCAATTAGATAATTGAGTTGGATTAGCGTTGGCTTAAAATAAGTTGTTAAAAAATTTACTAATATCGTCTTCCTCGCTCTTGCTCCCTAAATTAGTTTATGGTTCATTTCTTAATCTTGAGTAGTTCAGCTTGGTTCGATTGTTAAGACTTGTAAATAAATTGTGTTGGTTTTCACTATGGATAATCTTTCTTCTAACTCTCGTACACTAATGGTTGGGACAGACCAAACATCATTACAACTATTCACTGAAACCAACAACATTCACTGAAACTGTGATTTCTGCAGACATGATAAAACTGAGCGCAAAAACGATGTGGAGTGAGAATGGAAGTTTTTCGCATTAGCTTCGCCAGCTGATCTCAAGGGCTGCCTCCACCTCCTTTCATCCATTCTATCTTAGTATTTGCGTTGTGCCGTCATCTTTAGAGCTTATTAAATGCTTAAATATACGAAGTGCTTCTGAGTCTTCATTTCCAACCCAAGATGACGTGTGAACCCTAATTCCATAGATATATATTTATATATATACTGCTGTTTGTAAGAAACTGCAACTGCATGAAGGAATCATCAGAATTAAATTTAATTTAATGCACAAACGAATTGTATTAATACAAATAAATGACAAAATTTTCAAAGAAAAAAAAAACAATATTAAGTGTTTGAAATCAGTATTTGGTGTAGCCACCACACGCTGCAATAAGTGCTGCTGTACGAAGTGGCATGGACACAAACAGATTTTAATGTATGCTTGTGGAAGATAATTCCACATTGCTCGTATGCGCAGCAAAAGTTTCTTTTGAAGCTGCAGGACGCAGATCGCGAGCGAGCCACCGATCAACCAAATCCCACATATACTCAATAGGTGACATATCCGGTGAAAAGGCAAGCCAAGGAAGAAGTTACATGTGTTGGGTGAACAGAAGTCTCGAATAGTCTTACAATATATGGGCGTGCATTATCTTGCTGAAAGATAGCTCCAGGGATGCCTTGAAGGAAGGGAACGACTTCGGGTTATAGCACTTCACGGACGTACCTGTTGCTGTTGAGATTATCCTCAAATCGTAGCAAATTGGATCGTCCATGATACGAAATCACACCCAAACCATAACTCTGGGTGTTAGGCCACTATGTCGTTCGATAACGCACTCTAGAAGGCAGCGTTAAACGGCATAGCGTCTAACATGAATGTGGGCATCCTGGTCCCAAAAATTATAGAGTGATTGATCTAAAACGACAACTTGGTGCCAATCATCTTGCCAGGCTCTGTGTTCATGAGCCCATTGCAGATGCAGCCGCTGACGGTTTGCCGTGAGAGGATCCTGTGTAAAGGCACCCTTGCAAGCAATACACGGTGCAGCAGACGTTGACGAATTGACGAAGCCGATATTAGTACACCTGTAGCAGTATACCAACGTGCTGCCACTGCCTGGAGGAAGCTGGATGATCATTACGGCCATGCGAAGCAGGTGTCGTTCGTCACGCACTAATGTCACCTTCCGTAGTCCACTGCCAGTTTGTCGAGTTTTTCGATGTTCTTAGGTCCACTGCTTCTAAACTCGCATCACTTTGGAACTGTTCCACTGCACACGAGCTCCTATTGCGCGAAAGAGAAATCCTCCTTCTCGAAGGCCGATAATTCTCCCCCGTTTAAAGTCCGTAAGTTGTTGGAAATTTCTCCTTATTTCGCCGTGGAGGCATACTTAGGTCTCACTAAACGTCACCACTAACAAATAATCATTAACTATTTTCAACATCCCGCTACAACTCTAAATTTATACACTTTCCGCATCAGTTTCAGAAGGCGCTGCGCACGCCACGCATGCGCGGTGGCTCTGAAACTTTACTATTTTACGTGCCGTCCTATAATTGATATTTGCTGCAAAGTTCATTTAATTCTGATGATTCCTTCATGGTGTTGCATTTTTTTACAAACAGCAGTGATTTAATTATATATATATATATATATATATATATATATATATATACAAGGGGTGATCAAATGAAAAGCGTACGAAACGACATAAAAATGAAACAGTTAAATATTTGCATATTCCGCCGAAGGAAAATGTAGCGAGACATCTCGGGATGCCATTGGAGACTGACTGGGATCGGATCATGCGCGGGTGCCCGCATGCGCAGGAGAGAGCAAAGGCTCTTAAAAAAAGCGGCGTCCAAATGATGCGAGCACAGAATTACTCGAGCACAGAAAAAGCATTAACTCTG
>BMAO01033278.1:0-20705 GCA_019973975.1 Trichonephila clavata | reverse complement strand
TGATTACCTATAAATTCTGACCATAGATCGACTACCGCGAGAAGAATTTTGATTCTGCTTAGTGTCTCATTTTCTGTTAGCATTTTCGTTAGCGTTAACGCTTATAAAAGCTTTGATCTAGTATGTTGCCATATTGAGCTATTAAATAAGTCCACCACCAACCGGAATTTAATATTTTTCTTTATTCCAAGGTTCATGTTGCTCAAATTCAAACAGACATAGTAAATTTTCCTTCTGTCCTTTTATTAACAAACCAAACCACGTAACATATAGACAACAACATAAAATCAGACGATAAAATTACGTACAGCAATCGATTGAATAAAAATAAAACGGTATAAAAATGACTGCTGCCACAATCCCAAGCGAAATAATTAAATACTTCTTCTTTAACTGTATGAATTTCTCTCTCTCCCCACCAGATAGAGAAGATGCACTAAAATTCCCTTTCGTATGGATTGTCAAGAATCTGGTACGAGTTACCACACTGAATGCTGGAATGTATAACCTATCATTTTTTTCAATAAATCTGCAAAAGTAAAAAAAAAGACAAAATTATGAATACTGCAATTGACATACGTAGTAGTCTTCATTTACACGAATTAAGGCTTCTGTGACAAAAACAACTCCTTCATTGAAGCGGCAAACTCGATATTTTTCTCGTAGTGGTTGATGTATAAGGTAATTCGGGGGAAGACGCAAATTGGGGAAGATGCCAGTTTTTTTTTTGTGTTGATAGTACTTTTATGCGTCGATAGATAGCAATATTGGGCCACTTGTGTGAAGAGTATGGTCCGACATTAAGTGAGGCTTGTGAATTTATCGGAATTAATTATATTTAATCAGTGTTATTTTTGGATCTCGTGAGCATTTAAAGAGTGGTGAGTACAACTTTTATAATATTCCATTCCTCATAAGTTCATAAACGTACTTGTTATTTTAAATAAGATATTAGCAATATAAGAGAGTTACGTATTATGTTACACGTATGATGTATGTAGGCTATAACACTGTAGCAAATAAGGGAATAAGCGTGTGTGTCATTTTCCCTCTATACATGGGGGAAGACGCCTCATGGCTCAGAAGTAAATTATATGAATTTTAAAATTTGTTTTTTTTTAAATTTTGTAACATTATATACTTTTGTATAAAATATAAATTCAATTAATAATTATTATTATAATTAATAATACTTAAATGCAATTAATGATAAGTGGTTTATCACCATCGGTTGTATCCACCAGCTCAGAACACGGGAGCACAGCTCTATTCCTCTGATCAGAAAACACAAACCAACCGGGCGTAAAAAACATCAAAAGTCTTAACTGAATCAGAGAAGAGAGCAAATATGTGGGAAAAGGCCCGAAGAAAGCTAGAAAAGGTGGGAAAGGTCAAAACAAATAACAAGAAACCTTTGAAGAAACAGTAGAAAGAGACGTGTCAGTTTGTCATCCTCAAGCGAAAAAATTCCTCTAGATACTAGTGGTGACAGTTTTGATGAGGATAATAAAGACGATTTTTGTGCTGTGTATAAAGGATACTTTTATACTAAAAAAGGTCCCAAGTGTGACTGGATTCAGTGCATCGAACGCAACAAATGATTGAACGAAGATTGCAATCATAATCATTTGCACTGAATGAAATTGTTGTGTAGGATATCATTCGAGCCTGTACTGTTATTATTTTTAGCAAGCTAATTATGAAAGAATTTAATTTTTTTTGTTATTGTTAATCTATATTATTGTTACTTCATATTTAAGTTTGTAATGCTTGCTTTATTTTTTTATTTACTGCGGTGTTGCATCTTATTCCATGACTGGTGGCATCTTCCCCCATACATGGGGGAACCCACAATTAAATGAATTTTTTTAGCATTAAATTTCTTATTTATTTTCAAACAAAGAAGAGAATTGACTTGTATACATAACCAATTAAATACTGAAAAATAAAGTGTATTTTTTTCATGGTCGTGTCATTTCAATTTTCAATATACTAATCGAAAAATCCTTAAATGTGGCAACTTCCCCCGATTTACCTTATATAATAAAATAGATTATTCATTTACTTATCAACCTTCCCTTCCATTATTACTTTTTGAATTAAAAATAGAAATACAAGAAATGATAACGTCACAATTAAAATATGAATATAAAATTTCACTTCAACAATTATGGTTGTATTATTGCTAATTGTAATTATAATTGATATATTCTTCTACACACATTAAACTGCCTCTAAAGGAATCAGAAGCTTAAAATATTAAAATTTAATACCATAAAATCTAGTGTATAAAGCGCACATTTAATATGAAAAATAAAATCGAATTTAACGGGTGCACGTTTAACTTCGGGTATAAAAATGAGAGCTTTAAAAATAAAAAATAAAAGATAGCATGGAAAAAAAATTCGTTTCTATATACACTGAAATACTTTATTTTTTTTAAAAAAAAGAAATGACATTCTCTTTTCTCCCTCTCTCTCCTTATGAATTTAAAGGTTCGTAGCTCTAGAGTATGCTAATTTTTTTCTAAAGCTTAGAATAATACCTCGAATAAATGATTTCAAAACATAAAAGCATTGTTCACGTACATCTCAGGTTCCTTCGTAAATAAAGGGGGTGTACGTTATACGGCGAATATGCCTAAAAATTAAAAATTCCTACTAGAAAGTATAGGTGCTCGTTATCACCGGACTTTATGATATTTAAACTAGTACCGATGCTGAAAAGTAATGTATAATTTAAGTTACAAATTCATATACGAATTATTTTTTTCTTATACGAGTTCATAATTTAATTCATCATAGTTTTGTTGGATTTTTTCGAAGGAAAAACTACATAATATGAATATTTAGAATTTAAAAAAATTTCACCTGTTATTCAAACACAACAGGCTACATTTTTGTTTTAATTTAATATATATATATATGTATTCATTTTAAAAGTGGACCAATGTATTAAATAATTTCATTGCGTTTCCTGGTTTTGTGTAGGTTCAAATATTTAATAAACATTCAACGGTGCATCATCTTTTTGATATCTCTAATTTTATTTAAGGACATTAACATCATTAATATTTTACCTGTGTATTATATTTTATTTTTGGCGACAAAAAAAAATTTCCGGTATGAGCGCATTCAAATTTCATCAACTCATGTGATCTTTTCATGAAGGAAGAACATCGTGCAGCTCAAGGTTTCGAAAAAAAAAAAAAGTGTCTTTAACCTTTCTTCATGGATTCTCGATAATTTTCGTTGATAGAAAAAAAAAGTTAAAATTCTTAGAATCTAATCTGTTGTCTATTGTTTAAAAACATTTGTCTTCTGAAGACGGAATTCATCAAAGCATAGTTTGATTCTCGTGATCTCAATCATGCTGTATATTTTCATAAATCTTACCTGAAATAAATTTCATTTTATAATGAACATCCAAACTACAGTGTTTGGTAATATTAAAATATCCCCCTCCCTTTTTTTTTCAAAGTTATTTGAAAGTTTTTTCCTTCTGTTACCGAAGTAGAAGCATTATTTGATTTCCTGATAGTTTGTTTCTTCTTTTTCGTATCGATAATGAAATAAGAGTAATTCTTCTAACTTTAAAAAAAAGTTATGATAGATAAACAGAGAAATTCTTATTTTGAATAAGGATGTTAACAAAATTACTTATTACGAATTAGATACGTTAATATATATATGTGTGTGTGTTTTTTCCCCCTAAGTACTAATGTTACATTATTTTTTTAAGAAATTCAACCTTTTTTTTCATTTTTGTTTTAATTGTTATTACTTTTTTAGGGAAGGAGAGGAGAAGTATTCTACTTTGAAATATTGACGAAGTTCTTGCATATAAATTAGTAATAAATCGAGAAGTAATTATTAAGTAATTTAACTAGCTTGCACCCAAAATACATTTACATATTTTTAAAAATTTTTATTCCTAATTGCTTGTGACATATATCTAAATATTAAACAGTTCAGACAAATCCTTTTCAAAAAATACTTAAATGTGCATAAAATGAATTGTTTCAGTAACTTTATGCATTTTCCAAACCTATCATACAATAGTTTTACTCATAAATTACATTTCTGGTTGTGATTATTGTTTGTACTTAAAAAAATGATTAAAGTTTTGCGAGCATTTATAAACTTTTTTTTAAAGTGTTTTTATTTACTCCATATACTTAGCTCAATATTTACCCCTTCTACAATATTTCTTCCGAAGTTTATTGCATTTTTTGACAATAGATATCTAAGGTAGACATACAATTGCATCCGTTAATACTCTACCATTTTTTCCAACAAAAATAGGCAATTTAAATGATAATGCTTCAACGGTCAATTGAATCCATAAAATAGTGCATTTTCATATCATTCCTAAGTGGGTCCTGTATCAAAATTCCTAGGGGGGGAGGCTTTTTTAGAAAATAAATAAAAATAATTTCCCTAATAAAACTTATTTTAAAGTGTCAAAACGTTACACATGACGGGCCCCTGTAGCCTGGAAGCCCCGTATCGTTGATATGATTGCATTCAAAGTAATATATGAAAGTCTTACAGTTGTAATATTCATTTAAAGTTTTATGTTTTAGAATAAAATAAAGAGATGGCGCCACGTGCTCAGAAAATTTGAAAATGCTGACACTCAATATTTTATTTTTATAATTCTATTTATTTATATTTTGGGGAGATTATACGGATATTTTAGAATACATCTTATTTCACCACGGAGAAAGTATTTTCAAAAAGTTATTCGTTTTTATCCCGCATTCTACTGAAAATAGAATGCAAGTATTTTTTTATGCTCGGCGAAATATTGTAACATTTAGGAGGTGAATATAAATCGAAATCGTTTTAGTACAACGGTCCTTAAACTGTGTCTGCAGACCCCTGGGGCTCCCAGCGTTTTTCTAAGGGGTCCGTGGAGTTTCCCAGATACTATTAAGATTTCCCTTTTTTTACAGATTCTGGATAGGCCTCGTGACAAAAATTCAAAAAATGTGCCATCCTAGATTAGACCCGGAGGCTTTTGAGAATGATGAACGTTCTGGTCGACCTGTGTCATCAAAAACTGAAGAAAACTTTTTAAAAAAAAAACTAATGAAATCGTGTGAAAAGACCTACATCTGAGTGCTTGGATATTGTCAGATATTATAAGAACAGGCAGAGAGACAATAAGAAAAATTTAGGCCGAGAATTTGCACATGGTGAAAGTTTGCGCGAAACTAGTACCGAAAACCTTGACTAAGATAACGTCGCGGTGCTCACTGCGCTCTCTGTAAAACCGTTCTCGGAGGGCAAACGCATTATTGTGCTCGAGCATCCACCGTACTCACAAGATCTCATCCCATACGATTTCTACCTGTTTCTAAAACTGAAAAATGCATTAAAGGGAACACACTTTCAATCTGTAGAAGAGGTGAAGTCAAAAAATGGCAAACTTACTGAAGAGGGTAGCACCTAATGAGCCACAGCAGTGCTTTGAACGGTGGAAATCTCGTATGTAGCTATGTATTGATTAGGAAGAGGAGAATGTTGAAGAAGATTTTTGGTATTTGTCCATTGTTTACAATAAAGCTAATTTTTAAGACTAATCCGTTTATTTAATTGTCACAAGAGTATTGTTGTCACAATATTATGTTTACATGTTTCACATCTTATAAGGAAAGTTTTAATAAATTTCTTTTTTTTTTCTTTGCAAAATATCCTGTTTTTTATACTACTTTCATTATATTTCACTCTTTTCTCTGGTAAAATCTATCTCTATTTTAAATAGAGAGCATTTCTTCATACTCAAGCTATTTGATATAAAAGTACAGTTAATATCCTCGACTTACGCTACCCCTACTTATGCGAATCCGGAGTTACACGATTTTCAAATCCCGTCGATTTGTATTCTTATTTGAGAAGAAAAAAAAGTGGTAAAATTGGTAATGCGATTGAAGAACACGTCGATCTTGTTAGGAAAATAAATTTAAAAGTGGAAAGTGATGGCGCTCACAAGAACTGCTGGATACGCACTATCTGGGGATGACAACTGATCTGCTCATAGAAATGCATGTGCAAGAGCAAGAAATTGAAGAACTTGAGTCTTTAGACCAATTTCAATGGGAAGATCGAATGACGGTTAAGAATTTTACAGAAGACCTCACTTTAATTAAAAAAGTTCATGCATTTTAGAAAATATAGACACCAACGATGGTTGCATTTTTCCCCCCAACAAAACAAAGAATAAAAAAATTATTTAGCAGGCTCAAGGAAATTTTGCAGGAGGAAAAAAAAACCTTTGAGTTGGAGGACTACTTTATTAGATTTTATGAAACCTTCTGCATTAAAATAACTCCGGTTTTAGATTTTGTATTAGTAATATCTAAGATTTTGTTAAAAAAAAATTTCTGTATTATTTTCTTTTGTCTTCGACCCCACAACTAAGAATAACTTACAATATTTACTTGAATCTAAGCCGCACTATTTTTCCAGAATTAATGCTTCTGAAAATCGGATGTGGTTTAGAATCGAAGGCAAAACATTTGCCGGATGAAGAAAATTGTGTTTCGAGCCTTTTACAAAGGAAAATTTTTAAGTTCATTCTGTCCTCTTGCATTGATGACTTATCCCATTGCGTAGTTTATTTCCAGTATTCAATCTATTTTAAGCATCGTTGCCAGATCGTATTTAGGAATTTTTTTTAGTACACGACTTCTTTTAATCACCTAAACATCAAAGATACCGCTTATAGCACCAAGACGAGTTCACTAGAACGCAAGTGTGTCAAGGGAAACTCATTTTAAATGCAGGGGGAAAAAATACAGAAACAGAACAGTGACTGCAGAAAATTTGACACGGATGAAACAAAGGTACTTCGATGGCATAAACAAAGTTATATAATTTTTGCTTGTAGTAAATGTTCAACAGTCTAAAAAATTATTCTTTCACGTTTTCTATAATAAACTATTTAAAAAAAAACAATGTGGAAAGCCACGCAATAGAAGTGAAACTTCTTTGGCGACGTTGGCCAAAAATGCAGGAAAGATCTAATTATATTAAACTGCTGGGAGAACTTACTTTGATCAAATAAAATTCGAACTTCATTCATTGAAATAATATTTTTATTCAATTTTCCGGCATCATCATTTTCCAAGAAAGACACAATAGGTGTGTGGTAACTGAAGTAGGATATAAAAATCCTTGATTGTAGTCAATCAAGAAAACGGGAGAAACTGCATCAATCGTAGTTCCATTTATTGTTGTTCCTTCTCTAGAATCAGTATTCATTGTCAAATTCAGTGTCCGTTTCAAGAATTTAATGAGTGGCTTTGCTTCTTCTAAAGTAAAATTAACATTTAAGTCTCCAGTTAAGATAATCGGCTTTTAATCATCATCGGATCCAATGATTGCAGCAGCTTCTGGTGTGTACAGCACTAAAACTTTATGGATGAAGATGATAACAGCTGCAACAGGACTCCTTGGTGACATATAGACATTCAACTGGACTTGCTGCTAGTTTTCCTTTTTTTTTTCCCACGAAATTCTTTTCCTCTTTTTGCATTTACTCTAGGCATTCAGACTAGAATCAATTTTAATTCAACGGAAATAAAAATTAATAATATAAACTTAATGCATCACTCACAAAAGTCACTGTGTTTGCTTACAAGACGCTATCCGTAGTGATTCTGGCGCGAACGTTAGTGACATATACACATTGCCCAGACATTCCCTAACGAGAAGAGCCATATAATAGTAATATTTTGGGTGCGTTTATTCGTTGAAAACGGCACGAAAATACGCCGAGCGAGTTCGTTACGAGTACCAAGGGTCTTAAACCCCACTTAATCAATCTCCAAATAACCTAAGCGCCTTTTAGTCCAAAAACAATCTCAAGATGAATGCGACGCACTCCAATATGCGACCCACTCTAGGCACTCAGTCATCCTTCAAGAAAAAAAAGGAAGGAAAACCCTGATGACACCATCTCCGAATCAAAGAAGGCTAAGACGGACGAGGTTATCACAACTCAAAAACAAGTTTGCCGATCTTCCAGTCACCAATAGTATGGACACCACCGACCCTATTGAAGGCACCTCCACCGACGTCGAGCAACCCGCTGCTCCTCAAAAAAAATTCCATGTCCCGCCGATCACTATTGATAATGTCAATAACCAAGCGCACTATTGAAGCACCTACAGCAGATCACTAAGCTCAAGCTAGAAGCCAAATTGATCGGAACTAAATTCCGAATTTTTCCCCAGACCCCGTACGCCTACTCCTTGATCAGGCGCTACATTTCCGAGAATCACTTGGAGGGATACACCTACATGCTCCCCCAGGATAAAAAGCTGCGCGCAGTCATCCGCGGCCTCCCATAGACATGCCTCCCATGGAGATCATTAGTGACCTGGATAGGCAAGGGTTCCGAGTGACGAATGCCATAACATGTCAAATCGAAGAACAGGCACACCCATGCCACTGTTTATGGTTTCAATGGCAAGTACGGATTTCACAAATCCATTTTCCGAACCGTCTCTGTCATCGGCTATGTAAAGGTCATAGTCGAAATCCTTCGTAAAAAATATGGTCCACCACAGTGCTTCAGATGCCAGGGGTCCTTCCACTCCAACAAATTTGCACGCGCACTCCTAGGTGCGTCAAGTGCGCAGGAAATCATCTTGCCAAGGAGTGTGAGAAGCCCTTCGGCGATACACCCAAATGCTGTTTATGCGGAGGGGAACACCCCGCAAATTTCCTCGGTTGCCCGAAGAATCCAAAACCCGAATGGATGCAGAAAAAGAAAGGAAGAGGCTGCAAAGAGCTTCACGTACCAATCCGGAGCCACCCAAAGAGAACATTTGGGAGCAGCGAAGTCAAACTGCCACACAGAGCCCAACTTCCCAACCCGGCCCTTCCACCGCACCTAATAATTCCAATCCTGTCAATAGTCAATTTCTCTCTCGGACTCAATCCCGTCACACTATTATTCAACGCAAATATCGACGCATAAGAGTGCGACAGTCCATGTACGTGCGTCGACTTTCCTCTCTCCGCCCCCCCCCCCCCCCCCCCCCCTCCACCCCCCCTCAACTCTCTCTTTCACTACCTAGCTGTTCTCGGCTATCTATCCTTGCTCACTCCATATGAGCGTACGATCTTGTGGAGGGGGGATGGCGGGGGAAATCACTACTTCCGTTCGCTTTTTCACTGTTACGCAAAACTGGGTAAATTTCTCATTCACTTTTCGTGCCTAAAGAAGTTTCACTTCAAAAGGTTGCATAACAAATGCATCGGATGGCACGGTTTTCACACGGGGTGAACCGTGTGAAAAAATGGCGACGCCGGCACAAATTTCGAAGACAGCTGTGACATTGGGAGTGACGAATCATTTTCAAAGGATAATACTGACAGAGCTAGAGTAATTATAGGTTCATGCAAGAACTTGAAAGTTTTTTTCCTAGTAAAATAAATTAATTATTAATTTAATATTTCTTATTAAAAATTTAAAAAATTTTCTTAAGCATCAGATATTGATGAACCTTTTACACATTATTTTTATATTTTTTCTCAAAAACATGCACAAAATTGGGGGTGTAGCTTAGAGTCAATGACAACATTTTTTCTCAAAAACATTTTGAGAATTTGGAGTGCAGCATAGAACTAATGGCGGCTTAGATTCGACTAAATAAGGTATATGTATTTATATGCGAAATTATATTTTGACTTACGTGAATTCGATTTACGCGGTTATCACTCAGTCTCACCTATCACGTAAGTACGGGGCATTACTGTATTACAAAATATGAAACTTGTATTAACATGTGTGCAGAAAAAATGGATTCGTTTAAACAGAAATCTGATGTAGTAAAATATGTTCCTTCCTGAAGATTAATGATGTTGAACTGAAATTATTTTTTGAACAGAAATGTAAAATACTGAGTTTTTTTACACTGAGAAACACACACATTTCCACACAATCTTTTTATCTCATTTCACAATTATAAAATAATATTTTTTTATTTCTATTTCTCCTGCTAAACAAAAAATTTAATACACATTTTACATGCAGTGCTTTTAAATAGCAAGATTATTAATTTATACTGATAGAATAGCAATCCAAATTCTCTTTTTTACCTTTATGTCCCCACACATACATATGTACGTATATATAACAAATAAATCTGATAAAAGTGTGAAGACTTTAATTTTAATATTATTATAAAGTTTTTGTTTGGAATTCTATGAGGCACATTTTTCTATTTATAGAAATATTCTTTATTCACAATGTATTCATATTTTAGCTAATAAAAGTAGCGACATAATAATGTTAAAAAATTTATCATAGCTATTTTAATTTTTCTATATATACATTTATGGAAAAATTCAATAGTATTAATTTTTTTCAAAATTTGCATATTTTTGTTTAAATTTTTACTTTTTATTGGTTTTTATTTCTCATCGGCTCTTTTCTGTATAATTTTGCTAGATGGCATCACATATTATTTTATTGACAATTTTAGCATCTTATATTTTAATTCGATAGGTCTTTTTTTCCCAATAAAATATTTTTAATTTTGAACTGTTTTTAAAATTTGAATTATTATATTTATAATATGTTGAAGAGTATTTTTAACAATTTTTTTTCTTAAGTGTGACTCGGTTTTGATTTTTTTTTTTTTGGTGGAATCTGATTTAATCTGCACGAGTTGCAGGCATATATATATATATTATTTTTTTCAAAAAAATTTCTACGTCTTCCGAGTTTTTTGTAATCTGATCTTTGGTAGGTATACAAATGTTTTTGGCAAGCTTTTGCCTAGAGAAAAAATACTATGGTATTTTTAGTGTTTATTGTTTAGTATTATGTTGCTAAAGTAAAAATAATTTTAAAAACTTCGTTTTATACTGTATTCTCTTTTTTTCAGCCTGGTGGTGTAAAAAAATATAGGGGAATTTGGCGAACCTTTTACTTTATATCTAACCCTACAAGCTTAGCCTATATTACTATGGCCGTTTAACCTTGTGTGTGTGATCTATGCTGCCTTATTATACTTCTATTTATATTTTACCTTTACATTATTAGATATCTGTTACAAATCCGAATGGAACAAATTTAAAATAACCATTTTAATTTTTTTTTTTTTATTAAAATAAAGTCTTAGAAATGTTTAAAAAATTTAAGTTAAAGACGTTTGCCTGAATTAAAAAAAATATTTGTACTTTTAAGATAGAGCACACTTTGATAAATAGTAAGGGAGAAAAGAAATGTCTTATATTTTTATGAATCTAATATTGAATTGCATATTATTCTGGGATTTATGAAATTATAAAAATATTATGTGCTCACAGAAAACTGATTAAATAGTAGATAAGTGTAAAAGACTTCTTTTTGTACAACATAAAATTTTGTTTTTAAGAACAATGAATTTATATAAATAAATATATTTAAACTCCTTAAGCCCGTTTTCATTTTTAGAATTTTTTACTTCTTATAGTTTAAAAAGTGTATCCTAGATGGCAGCACAAAAAAGCCTTTTTATAAATAGCGAGTAGAATAAAAATTGTTGCTTTTAACATAACCTGTAGAAACATATACATAACATTATATTTTTGAAAACAAAATTGAACTCATACTTTTTCCCCTTAATGCTGGGTTTAAAAAAATTTCATCTTTGAATAAATGCTCAAAAGTAAAGATTATCATGGAAGAGATATTTAGTTTCATGCGCTCATAAATTTTTAAAATGCATGTGAATTATAATATTTTTCCAATATATTTTAGTTTTAACTGTACTAATAAACAAATAAATAAAATAATATTTAGTTTTTGTAACTTTAAAAAGTAGTCTAAATAAAGAAATAGATAAGCAACAAATTATTTGAGATTAATTATTTTATCCCTTTTGTTTAGAAGGATTGTTGATTGTTCATAAACGTCACATTTCAGAACAACATGGGTGCTTATCCTTGTAGAATAAGGATCAGAGGTTACCTCTGATAAATGCAAAAAGATTCAGGATGAAAAAAATTTTCTTGGGGAAAAAATATATACACCAATATTAATAAAAGTTCGCGAGTCTATAGTATATTGTCGGACGTCGATTTAACGAATTTATGAGGGCCGAACATTTTGTTCGTTAATTCAGAGCTCGTTATATCGGGGTTGAAAAAAAATACAGATTCTATGCACTTAGCTTTTGGAAGCTTTATAATAAGCACATATACACAAAAAATATCCATAGTCAGAAGTTACGCACTTTGTATTCAACAGCTAATACACAATTAATGAATTATTATGCACCAGTTAATTGGAAATTTGAATCTTTTTGATTCCTAACTCGAAATAATTCTTTCTCGACGTTATGCAGAGAATAAAATGGTGCATTATTTACATCCTGTTGCATAAAGTATGTTTCCACAGTTTCCAAACATGTAAAGCATGCGAAATGTTACAATTTTGGTTAGAATTTCTTTATCAATTTCTGTATCAGAATCGCAATTCATTGTGTTCGTCAAATAAACAATTTCCTCAATTTCAGTAGCCCAAATAGGCAGTCCATTATCGAATGTATTATAATCATTAAAATCTTAAAATATCCCCTGCATTGGGGATTCGGATGAGGCAAAAAAAGAATTTCCTGTCCTATTCAAAAAACCACACGATTGGTTACACTCTTGACTCATCTACACCGGTTATGTCTTTACATAATCTTTACTCGTTCCCGTTGAGATTTTCTGCTTGCAAGAAAACGGATTTTTTTTAGGCAAAAAGGATTTGCTTCTTTAAAAAATCCAATTTTTTTCGAACGCAAACTAGTAAAAAAAAAAAAATTTCAGCTGCTTAAATAGTTTGTTATTTCAGGGTTGATTATTCTTTAAATATGGGTTTTTCGTCATTTTAATCGGGGTAAGAGAAAAGGTTCGTTAATTCAGGGTCCTACTGTATTATTTTACCATAGCATGTTCTAAATTTAGAAACATTGCACAGTTTTTCATTTCATTTTATAAAATTACAAATTGTATTTGGAATTAAAATAAGACAGAAAATATAGGAAACACTACATAAAGGAAAAACATAATTGTTTCTAATAAAAATGAGCAGCATATATTAAAATATGTCTATGGGATGAGAGAGTATAAGTAATTGGTTTTCCTGTTTGAAAAGCTCGAAGTTTTGTCTCAGTTCCTCAACACTAGATGAATGAAGCCTTAAAAGATTTTATGCAGTTTGACATTTCCATAAAAATGAATGAAGACTCGTGACTAAATTTTAATCTTTTCTAAATTAATTAAAATTGCATTACAAAATACAGTAAAATACGTTTAACATGAAAACGCATAAGACGAAATATCGGTTAGCACGAAATGATACAACCGTTCTAACAAACTACTATGTATTTTGATACATTTTTCTCTTAACACGAAACAAAAATCACTTAACACGAAAAAAAATTTCTGGGAATGAACAAAATAAATTAAATGTTTTTGAGAAAGTTCCTGTATTATTGGACTGCCCTACTGTATCATCAGAAGAAATTGCTGCAGTAGATGCTGATAATGTGTGTACAGCCTTAATTATAGCAGTTAGTTAGTGAATATTAACGTCGCATTGGTCAGCTACATGAGGGCTTTTGGCGACGGACGTCGTAATTTTGAACCATGGTCAAGTGACGAGGACGCCATCTAACTACCACACCACACCAACGGGAGGACGTTTGAGCTCTCGGCAGATTTAACGTGCATCGCTCCCCTACATGGCGGGTCTTCAGTGGTACCGCGGCCACCTTAATTATGGCAGATAGAGACATTTGGTAGTTTGTTCAAAGCTCAAAAAGTATCATTAATGCAAATGCCGATGACGAACATAAAATGGATAATACAGCTCTTGTTCCCACGTTCTTTATTTAGTTATTAGATGCACATTCCAATGGTGAAGTGAATAAAAAAATGGACGACATCGAACAATTTGATGCTAAAAAAAACAATACACAGCAAAACATCGGATTATTATGTTTTGTTTTTCAAAAAACTTGAAAATTTTAAATTCTTTTTCATTAAGTTCTTGTAAATGTTTTTGTTTTATTTATTCTTATTCAATACATGCATGTATTCACATATAGGTAAATAAAATGTATTCTATAATAAACTTAATTTTGTTGGATATATGTTTTTCTTTTATGTAACATCCTTTAACATGAAATTCTTGTAACGCGAAAAAATATTTCAGTCCCCTCAGTTTCGTTTAAAAGGATTTTTATTGTATACCAACCGCAGAATATTATTCAATGAAATGAATGCCCCCGATTATTCATTTGCAAAAAAATCATTCATGTAAAAAAAAAAAACTGCAACAGTTTTTTAACATTGAGCCTTTTCTGAAAAGTGTAATTTGTGGCTATGGTAGCCTAGTGGTGGTCTTCCCTCCTTATGGTCACGAACTCGTGGCCGCCGTGTTATGAGCTTGAGCCCTACTGTCCCTAAAGGCCCGCCGTGCAGACGGGGCACATTAAATCTATCGAGATTTAAAGTGTGTGTGGTAGTTTGGAGAAAGAGGTTTCAATTAAGGTGTCATCCTCTTCAATTGACAGTTGCTTAAAATTAAGAGGACCGTTGCCAATATTTCTCATATATCTTCTGAAAATGGGACTTTAATAAGCACTCACTTTCTCAAGAGTAATTTAATGCAATGATAAAAGTAAAATAAAATTCAATATTTTTCTCATTTTCTATAAAATGAGATGTTATTTGCAAAAATGTTTCAGTTACTTGCTGAAAATTTTACTTTTAAAATAGAGCAGTCTTAAAATATTTCGAGGATTTAAGTTAACATAAAAACTTAAGTATTTTTAATCTGTGGAAAGATTCATTGTTTTATAATTTATATATAAATAGGTATAGAAGAAGGCCGAAATTAATGTCAAATTTAAAACAGAATTTTAAAATCTTTTTACTTCAGATTAAAATTTTTTCTGAAGACTTTTTTCTTCTTTAGGTTATTTTTACCTAATGAAAATAGAATAGCCAAAACTTAAGATTTTTTTTTTAATGGAAAAGTATTCTAGCAGATATTTTGATTTCAGTAGTACGAATATGTAGTTATAAACATATTTTAAAATATGAATTATTTCTGTTTCCAGATGTCTTTTTTATCATGCATTAAAACAAATCATATAAAAAAAATTTGAGTCAATTCCTACTTAAGTCAATAACGAAAAATTCTATTTAATTAAATTTAATTAAGAATCAATATTTGAAAAAACTGTATCAAAGTCAGGTGTCATCTAATACAAGTTTTAAAAAATATATTTGGAGCCACACCCACACAAGAAAAAATTCGTTAGAAAAACTTTCTGGCGCCATCTGTTGGTGCTTTTCTAACTTCGTCAGAAACATCGCAGAATAAATTTTATATAAGCAAGCAAACAAAAATGAAACAAGTAATATAAAAAAAAATTTTTAAGTCAATTCCTACTTTGAATGGATTAATAGAAAGTATTTTATGAACGATTGGAAATTTGAACAAGATATATACACTGATAAAATAAATTAAGTGAATTTGCATATGTTATCGAATTGCATGGAAAGAACTGAATTGAATAAAAAACCACTGTTTCTAGATAAAAATGCAAATCTTTTACGGCTAATAAGTAAGCGTACACGTGTGGGTAGGCGAAGCCAGCAGAAAAACAGGCTTTAAAAGCGCGTGTAAGTTAAGCCGTATTTCGTTCGCCAGCACACCTCGGCAAATTTCTTAGTGTTATTTTGAAGCAATCTGTTCAATACTAACAGTAAAAAATGAGTAACCACCAACGTTTAGATGATGGAATGAGGTAACGAATTGTGGGGAGGCTAGATGCAGGCCAATGTCAAGTCCGGATTTGTAGAGATTTCAAATTAACGCCCAGGGTCATGTGTAAAATATGGAAACAATTCCAGGATACTGGATCCATCGAGAGAAAGCCTGGACAAGATCGTCCAAGAGCCACGACGACCAGAGAAGATCACCATTTGTCGATTATAGCGAAGCGTAATAGAGGGGCTACAGCTTCTCAGCTTTTTCGTTACTTGTATGCAGCCACAGGAACCCATGTATCAAGCGAGTGAATATTAACGTCGCACTGTTCAGCTAAACGAGGCTTTTGGCGACAAACCTCGTAATTTTGAACCATGGTCAAGTGACGAGAACGACACCCGAGTTGGCACCCCCCTTCCTAACTACCACACCACACCAACGGGAGGACGTTTGAGCTCTCGACAGATTTGATATCGCTCCCCTACACGGCAGGTCTTTAGTGGTACTGGGATCAAACTCGTGACTTGCCAGCCACGATCCGATACCACGGCCTCCCGTGTATTAAGGGTGACTGTTGAAAAAATTTTCATGAGAGAGGGTTGTTTGCCAGAAGACCTACTGTTTGTGTCCCGCTCACGTCTACGAATAGGAGAGTCCACTTAGCAGGGTGCAGACAGCATAGAGATTGGAGTATGGATCAATGGGTGACCGTTCTGTTCATCGATGAGTCCCGTTTCAGCCTAATCACAGATTCACGCCGTACGTTCATATAGAGAGAACCAGGGATCCTCTATCTACCCTCCAATGTCCACGAAATCGACAATTATAGCAAAGGAGGCTTAATGGTCTGGGCAAGCATCATGTTGGATGGCCGTACACATCTCCGTATCTTTAAAAGAGGCTCTGTGACTGGTGTGAGGTATAGGGATGAGGTCTTCAGGATACCTTTTCAGAAGTGCATGTGGCCCCGAGTTCATTTTAATGGACGATAACGCGAGGCAACGTAGAGCTCTTCTAGTCAACGAAATTCTAGAGAGTGAAAATATTTGTCGTATGGATTGGCCAGCCAGGTCTCCAGACCTCAACCCCATGAAGCATGTCTAGGACGTTTCGAGGATGGCAAATGCAACTCGCAACCCCTTACGAGAACCATCCAGGAAATGAAAACAGCGTTGCTGAACGAGTTGGCCCAATTGCCACAAGAACTGATATAAACTGCCTTATTTCAAGTATGACATCACGCTGCGAGAGCGGCCATACCCCCTATTAACCCATTTCTTTTGTTTATTCTTCAACCGCTGTTACATATCTTCCAATTCCAACGAATGTTACGCACGATCATGCGTGTGTATTTCAATTGCTGAATGGTTATTTGTTTTGTATTGCATCAATGTATGTACACATCAAATTTCATTAAAATCGGTCCAGTAGTTCTAGAGATAATCGATCAAGTCTGCAAATTCTATTAATTTCTTACACTAGTGTATATATAGGAAGAGAGTGAACTAATAGTAGGATTTGAAGAAGAGCATGATTTGTCTGCATTGTTGTAACAATGCACACCCGGTTTGGCTATTTTGGCCAACTCTTGTCATTGTTTTAACAGTTACATTGCTACAACAATGGAGACGAATCTAAGTTGGCGTCGAAAACCGGTAATTAATGAATAAATATTTGGGAAAAAAATGTATTAACATCAAGTTTTATCCACTACAAGCTTAAATTTTTTTATTTGAACTTGAATGGGTGAATAAAAAGTATTTTATTAACGATTGAAAATTTGAACAAGATATATAAATATATAGAGAGAGGAGAGAGAGCTAATAGTAGGAATTGAAAAATAAATTTAATGAATTTGTTAATATTTGAAAAAAATGTATTAAAACCAAGTGATCACTAGTTTAAAAAATGTATTTGAACTTCAGTGGATGAATAAAAAGTGTTTTATTAACGATTGAAAATTGAACAAGATATACATGTATAAATATATATAGGAAGAGAGTGAACTAATGATAGGAATTAAAAAAAATGCTTATTATTTTAATTTCCAAGCTTCAATATGACGAACGCATTTTTAAGTTGGTTTTAAATTTGAGACAATGCGAGTATTTTGTCAATATTTCTAAATTTTAAGTTCGCAATTATGAAATACGAATGCGTATCATAATCACAGGAACTGATACTAATATTTCAGTACAAAGTAAACCTAGTTTGGATTCTGTCCTTTAGAAATAAGTTTTTTTTCAATGGGGCTGGTATTGGTATTTTAAATCTTTGCAGACCTAGTACATTCCCCAGGAGCTGATATCACTTTTTAGCGCTGCACCATATAGGCGATATTAATTACAGCAAGCAATTTTGACACCTAGTTTTCTCCACAGAGGGAGGCTCTTGGCGATGCGAACCAACACTAGGATTTAATTTTGCCGAGATCACCCAAGCCAAATAGACACTCTAGGATCTTTTACTTGCCGCATAATCATACGAGATGGCCGCTCTGGATTTTCTCGTGAAAATGGCATTGACTTAACTCCCTTTTTGTTATATATAAAGAAGAAAAAGAGTTCAGTTTAGAAAAAAACATTTGTGTGTGATATTACACTGAAGAAGTATATAAGTATATAGTACTTATAGTAAGAAGTTAAGTACTGGGATTAAACTAAAAATTTTGAAACATCTAATTTAGAAGTGGATTTATTCATATTTTATTATAAAAGAGAAAAAGAGAAATTTTTAGGAAGAAGAGGAGAGAAATTTTAACAACAACAACAAAAACACCACCCATTATTATTTTGATTGATGTAACTTTGAAAGTAATGTGAATTTTTCAAAATCCTAGTTCAGACTTTGTAGAGAAGTCTTAGCTATATATAGGCAAATATCAATACTATAGAAGCGTTTTTCATAAAAGGAGAAGGTTTTGAAAATATGACATATTCTCTTCGTTTTTACCGCAAAATTGCACTTAAATATTTTTTTAAAAAATATTCTCTCTTAAAACAATTTTATATTAAAACCGTAATTATTGAACAAAAGCTAGTACATACGAATAATATTAAACACTTTTTCAAATAAAGGGTGTCCAGAGTTTTAAAAAAAATAAGTGGTACACATATTTTGTACCACCACGCTTCAAGCAGCTTGATAGTTCTGGAAACAGGATTTTTTCCTCCCTAGGCACAATGGTAGCTTTAGCTAGTTATTTTATAGTTGAAAATAAATAAATGCACTATTTTATCTTATACTGCTATTCATCCTACATATTCAAACATTTTCAGAGTTTTTCCTAATCTAATGTTGTAAGCTTAGTTTTAGTTTAGTCCTAATTTATCTTATGCTAGTTTTAATTTCAAATATTCTATTCTATACATTATTTTATTTCACCTACTTCTATTTCGTCAACATATATAATAAATGTATTAGTTATATTTATTTTTTCCTGAACGCGAGCTACAGCTCATTCAGGCCATTGTGTAATTTTGTGTGTATGTTCTATTACTTAATATTATTATTATTTTTTAAAAAATGTAACGTACAACAAATCTATCTGGCACAATAAACATGTCCATTATTGCGAAAAAATAAGCGGAATGCGTTTTGTATTTGTAAAGATGGCCTTCAATAGCTGGTGGTTACATATATTATTTGGACTCATATTTTCATACTAGCAATGCATATGGGGCTACTAATTATTGTAATATGACTTATTTAGTTGCATATATACGCACCTGATTTGTATCAAATATCGCAAGAATCACTTTCATTTACACTTAAAAATACACAACACATTCACTTCCAAAAAATACCACTCAACAGACTCCCAGCAAATCAAAGAATCAACTACTGCATAAACCCATTGCACACAATGAGCTTCTGACATCTGTGGGAAACTGGAGTACCTGCTAGGAGTTGACCTCTGCGGTGGTTCAGAGAATGCACCCTCTAGCATCCATTTCTGAGGCATTGAAACAAGTGGTACGTTTTATGTACCACCACACAATAAACGAATAAGAATTGGTGGCCCAACATATATACCACCAAGCACGAAAGAGTTAAAAGGGAAAAAATGCATGAAAACCATAGTCGTTTGTTGGGACCGTTCTATTATTTCATGTTAACCAATATTTCGTCTTAAACATTTTCGTGCTAAACTTATTTTACTGTACCTTGAAAGAGTGAAGCATTTGATAAATCAACGGTTTTATTAGTATTTTATAACATTATCCGTTTCTGATCAGTTTGATGCTTTGCCCTTCTTATCTCTTATAACTACTTATTATTATTATTTACAATCACAATTTAGGCTTTGTTATCTGTTTTGTATACACGAGCTCTCGCATATTTAATTAAAGACTGAATTTATTAGACTTATTTTTAACTGGGATTGTTACCTCGAGTTCATAACCAGCCACGATTAAATCTATAGTTTTCAGATGAAAAGAAATTCCCGATATTATGATTGCCATAAACATTATTTCATTGTGATCATTAACTATTTCAAAGCAAAAATAATACTCATGACGTAGATATAAACTTCCTTCTCTCTGATTCTTATCAAGTTCCAAGATTTAAACAAAGGTTTTAATTAAATCAGATTTTTTTTTAAAAAAACTAAGCTGTTTGTAAATTGATGAAGATCAGATATCTATTTAGATTTGTTTAATTTATTGGTTGTGACGGCCGCGTTATGGAATAGTTATGGTTAAAAGTTCGTAACCGCTGTTAGTTATGTCAAATCGTGGGTTCGTTTCTCTCGAAGACCGGTTTTTTATATAGCTCTCTTCCTCTCTCTGGGCTGACACTCGTTAAATCTATCATGGATCAAAATCATCACACTGGAATAAATCGCAAGTTTGTAGACTGTGTTGCCAACTGAAGTGTCATCCTCGTCATTTGACCCGAATATAGCATTACAGGGTCAATCGCTAATA